>CM034146.1:810213994-810451494 GCA_019776745.2 Taxus chinensis
ATTTTGCAAAAAAAGGGGGAAAAATATAAATCACGGACCCAAAAAACCTGATTTTTTGCTAATCTGGCTGCCATGTGCCCCATAGCAAAAAGGAGACCCATTTTTCAAACTATTTTCCCACCCATTTGTACAAAACCCAATACAAACTTTGACTCAGGGCTCAAAATATTGTAAATATTACACCGTTTGGAAGCATCTCGATTTCCTTTATGCCATGGAAAGATAAAAAAATCATTTTTTCAAGCCCTGGTAGGTGAAAAATGGAGAAATGTCTTTGGTCATTTAATACAAGATCTTCTTACCTCAACAACCAGATCAGATTCATTCTACTCCACCATTTCTTCCTTCTTCAAGGTGCCCGAATGAGGATTTGATGCAATCAAGAAAAATTTGGAACAAATTTTATGAGAGACGTTAAATAGTGGTGGTTGATCTTAGATTTGTTTTCTCGCTTCTCTCTTTTTCTCTCGTCTATATTCGAATCTATTAATACAGGCTCCGGAACACATTGTAAAGGGGTTGGAGCATTCTTTTGTTTTGCAAGCTCCCCTTTCCATCTAGTAAACTAATTCATGGAGTTTCAAGCCTTCCATTAAAATTAGAGTATGTTTTCTTGCCTTATGGCTATTTTGTAATGCATTGTATTACTATGCAAAGAAATAAAAACACATTTAGGATCGATTCTAGATCCTTTTCTATCTCTTTTTTCCTCATATCTTAGCTCTTTCATTATAAATATGGTTATACCATGCTTGATTATTGTATGTATTTTTTTAGTTTTTTTCTATTAGTCAAAACTAGTGTTCATCATTCCTTTCGTGCATCACCTTGTAGTTTAGTTATTTCTTATTGCTTAGATCCCTTTTTTATCCATGTCTCATTGGAAATATTTTATATTAGGTATAGAGTTAGATCCTCTGACAAAGTTATCATGTATGCACCTAAATAGAGGAATAGGAACCATCCTTTAATCTTGGAGAGATTTTTTATTTGCATGGTCCCCACACCTTGGGGAAAGTTGAATGTTTATGTAGATCACACCAAATGAATTTTCCTTAGAAAAGCATATCTGTAGAACTCTTTTCGGGGTGCTATGATTTTTGTCCCATAACAGGTGCCTTTTGCATTTTATGACTCTTGGATAAAATACAAAATTTTCACATTTTTTCCATACCCATCCGCCTTTGAAATATAGGCCGCGACACATGGCTTTATCCAGGCCTTGTATGGAGTCGTGGCTCATTTATGCAATTTTACCCCTTTTTAACAAAAAGGATAAAATTTCCGATTTTCCTCCACCGACCCATCTTCTGACCAATTTTATATTTTTGATGTGGGGTCCCAGTGGAGTTACGGGTCAATTTATAACGTTGATCCTTTTTACAAAAGGGAAAAAACACTTTAAAATGCCGCGGCAACCCACATTCCGCCTTCTAACTTTTGAATCATGTCATGTGTCATTCTTTGGGGTCAAAGTCAGAATTTTTCCCTACGGGGTTACTGATCAATTTATAAATTTTTTCCTTTTTAAAAAAGGGCAAAACAAATTCAAAACTTCTCGGCGACCGACCATCTAACCTTCGAGGTTAAAGTAAGACTTTTTTCCCTGCCTGTTGAGCCCAAAAAACATCAAACTGCTCCGACCAACCCTGCCATGTCACTTGTAACTTGAAAATATTTCCATGTGTCCATATTTGGGGTCAAAGTAATACTTTTTCCATGTCGATTCATATTTTTTTAACAGCCAATTAGATGTTATCATGGCCGTGGGGCCAATTTGGCAGTTTTTACAAATGAGACAAAAGTTGGGAAATTTCACCAAACGGACCCATCAAGATGCATCCAATATGAAAGGACCACATTTCCATAGATTTTGGGACAAAAATTGATAGGGAAAAAAAAACATGAATGTGGAAAAAAAGAAAGAAGGAAGGGGAAAGAAAAACCCGAATTCACCGCCAAAGTTACAATTTTTCTTTCACTTGGACAGAGGAACAGAAAGCAAATTCTGGACTTAATGTGATCCTTGACCAAAGGAAAGGACTGATCATGGAAACCAAATGAAGGAAAGAGATTCCACACATCAATGCGGTGAGACATAAAACACAAAAAGAGCCCACAGATTGAAGAATTTTGAGGAAACAAACAAGGAAAGATAAAATTGACCACCAACTAAAAGGAATTTATGGTTTTTTTGTTTTTTTTCTTACAAAGACATTTTATTATGGTTATAATTACTTAGCAATGATCCTCTTATTGAGATAAACTTAGTAAGAACTATAAACTCTAACTAAAATATTCATTTTTTGTAATATTATTATTATTATGGACTAATTTGATCTCCTTAGTGGGTGTATAATGGAAATTATTTTTATTTGTAATTTTACGAAGAGGAATACTTTTTTGAAAAATTAAATTACTTGTAGAGATTTAGAGATGAAATCTAAAGTTTCTTTTTAACACTTGAAATTGTGTGAAAATTATTACCTATTATTTTGGTCTTTATACTTATGGTTATAAATGAATGCTTTACTATGATGATGTTCATGTTTCATTACATTAATTAGGTTCATAATATCCTATGCATTACTATGACAAGGTTCATGTTTTATTAGGTTCATAATATCTTCAATTTACATAGAGTTTTAGGTTCATGCAAATTACTTTTGTTCACAAATAATATTAAATGATCATTTTCTCTAAAGTATCATAAATCAGTGAGTCATGGTTTTGAGTAGGTTACCCTTAACAGTTGTACCTATAAGAATAAATGTCACCTTCATAATGCAAAAAATAGACCCTTGAACTTGTAAAACTAGTTTCAAATAAATAGGAAATAAATACCTATATTAAGTATTACCACAGTACAAATTCATGAGATTTGTGGATATTTCAAACCTCCTTACTGAACATTCTAATGTAAAATTAGTGCCTTTTGGACCAAAAATGTGATGTATGGTATCAACTTTTAAGAGTAATAAAATCTGATCTAGTGGATGCTTCAAACCCTCTTTTGTGTTATATTACAACTTTTTGATCTTTCATGGCATGCAAGGTTATTGTGTATTGATGTTGTTTTTATTATAAGGTTCTAGTAGTGTTGTGTTTATTATGTTGGTTGTTCAACATCCTTCTTTGTGCATCACCTTCATGTAGAGTATGTTTTATTTTCATGAATTTTTCTCTATCTTTGTTTCTTTCAAAATATTAAATTAGAGTTAGATATTCAAATCTATGGACTTTGGAGTAGTTGGCACTACGATAGGACATTAAGTCGGCCTATCTCTAAAGGATTATCCCAAATTGACAAATTTCCCACACTTTGGGATAACTCCATGTTTGACGAATTAGACTAACTTCCTCAACCATTCACTTACAAGAAATTAGGGGTGTAATGATTTTTCCATAACAGATGTCAACGGATGAATATCATTTAAAGTAATATTTGTCTATTTTTGGGTGTGATAAAGATAGAGACAAAAGGAATTTATTGGAGAAGTAATTAAATTATAAAAATATATCTAATATGTAACACCCACATTTTACACACAAAAATACAACAGTGAAAATACCAGTATAATTTTTTTTACTTACATTGCTCACTACACAACACCATAAGGTCTCCAAGTCGAAAAAACTAAACAACGCATAAGACACTTACATAATTAATCGAATCACATAGACACATGACAACACCATATACATGTTGATGCCACACTTTTCCTAATGAACGAATGCTAGTAATGACCTAACCCACAAGAAAGGGACCCAAGGATTGGAAAACCCACAACACATCATTACCATGATTACATCTTAGTTACGATTAACATTACAAGAAAATTACCATGCAAGGATAATTTTATCCTTTTTCCACCTATAAATTCTTAAATTCATTTCACTTTCAACTTATTGTTCAACCATTTAAGTTGTCTCTTTATCCCTTACGAAAATCTCCATAACTTACATAATTATTTTCCATATTTCAAATTTCACACAAAGTTCCTAATTCTCTCGTTCTTATGTTAATATTATGCTTTCCAAAAGTTTATTCAATGTTTAAATTTTACCCTTTAAACACAAGTGAATCTGACGTGATGTCAGGAAATAAATATTCGGATTAAGGGAGATTTAGATTCAAGATATATATATATATATATCCATAAATATATTCCATAAACATTTTCGATCATGGTATATTTATTTCCCTATCATAGTTGATATAGTTCAATAATTTGTTGAATACATTCATAATTTCCACACCAAGACTTCTATTTAGGTTTTTATATATATATATATATATATTCCTCAAAGTTTGATCTCACCAAGGGCAATTCATATTCTTTTTAACATAAGAAAATAGCCTAATTGAGTTATAAGGACTCCAAGAGTGAAATTATTCCTAACCTCAAATATCATTTTACTCTTATATGATTTACTCTTACATTGCATTATGGTCTCATTATTGGCATCACTTTATAACAAAAGAGTTATGAAAGTACTTGTCTAACATCTTAAAGAAGTTCATGATTGGAAGCCTTATAAGCTACAAAAAAACCACAAGTGATTTGTGTTCAAGGTAAGATCCCATGTTTCTTCATTTCACAATTTTGCATGTGAAATTTATTTTATTCTTAATGTCATAAAAGGGCATAACAAGGGATTACGGGCCAAGATTTTGGTTTCCTGGGTTCTGCTAAACTCAACATCTTTCAAATCAATTTCACTTGCAAGGAGTTACTTGCCATTTTATACCCACAAGCTAACCTCTTATTCAACCAAGGTTTAGATTAATTTCAATTTTCACTCAGGGATCTACACCCTAATATAGATCAGATTAAGTTGTGAAAACATATTTACTCTATAAACCCTCTGTAAAAGACCAGGGCACTAAACAATTATCAGCCAAAGTAACACATTTAGCTGTAAGGAACTAAGGATATCATTAATAAGAGTTTAATTCATAGTACAAATATTTCACTAGGTCCATTTGTGTCGTCTGGGTCCCATAAGGAATTCATTCGATTAATAAAATTTCTAGATCTAACTTCATAAGACTTGGTAGACAACTAGAATATGAAGGAGGTGTTAGCTCTACTTACTCCATATGTGGCAAGGTCACACAACATAGTTGTTTCTTCAAACAATGAATTCTTAAGTTATAGAAATGAACTAATGAATATATTTCTTAGGTTTAGTACCAGCAATTTTAGTTGTGAGGATTAATTATATTTTAGCAAAATAGCATTTTGCAAACTAATGTGGCTAGACTAAAAGGGAGGATACAAAAATTTTAAACATTAACTTCATTAGATAATCTGATCTGCTAAAGGTTACTTTCAAGAGTAGTTGGTGATCTCTGTCACCTAACATGTAAGTCAGACCTGAAGAGAATACAATTATCCTTACTACACACATGATAACCAATCCTAGAAGGGGAGCACTTACTATGGATAATCGTTTCATCAAGTCATTCTTAACTGACAGTTTCAAGACGATGTCGATAAACATATAGGGCTATGGTGGTAAACTCAACTAAGGTTCTTATTTAGCTAAGATATAAGGTGCCATTGAGGATACATGTTTAAGTTCATTCTAAGGTTTCAGTTTTCTATGCAAAAAGAATAACACATGAAGGTTAGTTGTACACAAATTTTGTACTAGGGTTGAATAATTCTCTTAGATTTATTTATTGCATTTTCAAGGTAAAGAACACAACACACCAATTAATTAATCGACTATTGCACACTCGAAATGCACTGACAAGATACTACATTAAAATTCATTTAACATATCCAACTTTTTCCATATGCAAATCTAAATCAAAATGGTACCCAATGATTAAATGCACATTTCTCAAGGCATTCCTAAAACTACCATCTCATACATATTACCGAATTTCAAATATAAATTTTTGTAACATGGACAATACATAACACATATTTACATTTTTCAATAACCTATATAATTTACAATAATAAAAAATTGATTACACCACAACATTTTCGCCATCTCACTTCTACCCTACAAAGCCATGTGAGCATCAAATCAACGATAAATTGCTAGGCATGGAATCCACCCAAATCTAGCATAATTAAAAGTTTTTAGTTTCTCATTTACATAATAAAATTAATAATTTGCATTTAAAAGGAGAAGGTTATAGACACATATTTATTTCATTTCAATTCACTTCATTCCTTAACCAAGGAGAGAGAAAGGAATAGGGAAGAGAGAGAAACACTATTTTGTCAAAAGTTTAATTTCACACAACAATCACACAGTAGAGTTTTAAGTAGTTTATTATAAGTATCAACAAATTTCCATGATGGTTTGGCAACCCGACAGGGGTCCTACAACTTTCTTTTTTACGTTTTCCTACTAGTTGCAAAAATGTTCAATAAAGGCTCGGAGGTGAAGAAACCACTTTCAAACGTTGTCCTCTGAAGAGAAAACACACCACAGGTAAGTTTATACGTGTCCTCCTATACACCAATAATTCATAGGAACTGATGGGATTCAGAATTGGTAAACGGTTTATGATTGGCAACCAAATTTTTGAGGCCATCGGTCGTAATTGACCTAGTTGTAAATGATGAGAAGTCAGCTTGAGGGCTTAGAAAACCATGTCCAAAAATCTGGTGTTTGATGGATGAACACGCAACAAGAAACTTTCTACAAATTCCCCTATATATGGATAATTCACCAGAGTTGATGGGACTAAGAACTTGTAAACATTTTTTAAATGGCGAAGGTTTTCTACATAGCCACTGGTTGTAATTGGTCCAAGTTTTGATCTAGTCAAACTGCGACCGGAGGCCTATAAAATTCCTTTTCCAAACTAATCAAGAATGATTTTTTTTCCCCAAATTGAAGGATCCAGGAAATTGTCTAGTAAAAATACTAGAGGTTTGTGAAGGAGAGATATGCATTTCATTGTCTGGGATTCAAACGGTGAGCTGATACGAAAACCAACTTTTCAAATTTAGACATCTTTCTATAGCTGCAAAATGGTGTAACATGGCTCCTAAAACGAGGTCAAAAATATCACATACGATCATTCGAGGTCGATTCAAGGGTTAAAGTGGCTCCTCACATGACAAGGTACACGTAAGAAACTTAACATCTCCTTTCCGGAGTTACGAAGGTTATTTTGCAAGTCTCTGAAAATCATGATTTATCTATTTCAATAAGGGAGCGGTCAACATATTTACATGGGCTCAACTTCAATTTTTCAATAAAAATGGGTACTGAAGTAATCTTTGTTTGGTTGGGATGTTTTCTAGATCATCATGAAGTGAGGGTTTAAGTCCATTCTTTACCAAGAAATATATGGATCATGTACTGTTTCATTATAATGTCTTATTGTTTGAAAAACGTGATTATTTAAACCAATAGATCTATGATAATTCCTATGGTTTAAAATTTTATCTTATTGCAAATGAAAAAATAAATGATAAGAATTATGAAATATAAGGATAGAAGAACCATGTCTGTTTTACACAATTTCACCATCACCATAATTATGAGACCCATCTCATTAGAATTTCGTCAAACAAATCATAGGCTTTGCATAATCATCCCCATTTTGCCTTCATGTCCACTAGGGAATTTGCAAAAACAACATCTGAAAATTTTCCTCTAACCTTATCTTTCTATCAAGTTCCCATATTATAAAATCTTCATAGTATATTGACCACATTTACATCAGCATGTTTGGTCAAATAGTTGCATGCCAAGCACATGCTTCCATATTATTTTTTATAATATAAAACGAAATGATGCAACCAAATAATCATACAGTGCCAATGTTTTCCACTGCCAAGCTTAATCTCCCAATACTAAGTGCGGCCTAGCAAGGGATTAATACGAAAATAAACTTCCACATTTCATTACATGTCTACCAGCGCTTCCGCCACTATAATCTGACAAATTTTCTTTATTATTTATTCATTTACTTTCCCAAAGGCACATGGAAAGTATACCATGTTCCAAACTTCCCATAGGCCATGCACTGAGCTAGGAGGATGTTGGTCTAAGGTTGTGAAATTTGGATTTACACATGTCATTCGAAAGTCTTTAAAAAAAAATCAAACTGAATTGACCTATTAAAAAAACCATTCAAATCAGGTAAATCCAACACCCCTGACAAGCCATGTAACCACATTACAGATTTCTCTTAATAAACCAACAAGAAATAAATAAATAAATATATTTAAAGCTAAATAAAGCTACAAGGTTGTCATCCAAAACCAATTCCCAAACTCGTGGCTCCATGAACAATTTGCAGCATCCATGTTTTTTCTTGCACAGGATGGGAAAAGCTTTGGTAAGGTGGATATTTCTTAATTGGGGATGAAACACATTCCACTTGCTTCAATAATCAATGCACATGCATGGAAATTGATTGCAGTGGTTGGGGAGTTTGGTTTTACAACTACCAAAGTGCTTTAAGGAGAGCCAAAAAAAATGATTCAAAGATCCTGAATTGACACATACTTAGAGGATGTCTCCCTCAAGTCTCTCATGCAAGGGAGAGGAGTTTAGACTCTAGACACCTCTAACCCAAGTGACATAATAACTCATTGTACAACAACATGCTAGTTATCTGTAACTCCTTGGGGCGTACCACCATACAATGAAGTGGGTTCGTAGGTTCCTCCGCTCCATAATGAATCCAATGAATGTATTCCACACATTATGACATTATAACCAAAATAAATATCCATTTCAAATGCTAAGTGTAAATAATCCCAAGCCTTGGGATAGGCTATAAAATTTTTAAAATTAAAAAGAATATTTAAATCTAAGAAAATAAATGGCCAAATGGCCATAGCTAGTGCAAAAATCCACAAGTTAGTGCAACAACCAAATAAATGCCCAAAATGTAAGAACACGTCAATCAAGAAAATTGTTGGTCCTTGCAAGAAAAGAGAAAATGTTTAGTTTATGAATAAAATACATATATATAAATAACACATAACGATAACTATGTGGCCTTATACAGCCATGAAAGGTTGGTACTCAACGAGTTTCTAGCACTTGGACATCAAGCCTCATCTCGTAAAATAACATATCAAATAATACATGTTTCATCATCTCTATCTAAATCATACCGCCACCGCTTCAACCAGGCTCAACATTTTCATAACCACACTTAGGTTCCATATGATAACCATATAGGGAAAAAGAGAAAGGAGTACAAGTTTCCATCTACTAAGCCTAAGGTTGGCTTGAGTGACTAGTGATGTAAGGTTCACAACATAACACATAACTACATCACTAACATAATGGTGGTTCAAGGACATTAACCATAGCATCGTACGCATGGTAAATTTATGGGGTATATCAAAATCATTACATTTATGGATTACAATAAATTACATTACCACATACTACACTCGAAAGTGCAACACTACACAATAGGGATCATACATTCACCTTATGCCCCTAAATCACAACGGAATCCATCACATATTACATGAATTATATTTATGATAAACACGATTTCTAACATTACAACATATACGCAATTGCAATACAACATGGCGATACACACATTTCTTCACAACATGATGATGACCTCACTATACAATCCAATTCGCTATACACCAATCCTGTCATACAACACATCAACGTACATACATATCACAAAATGCCAAAATGCTTCAACACTCTATAATCCACAATAACATTCCTTTCACAAACAACAAGGTGTTACATTCAAACATGAATTCCTCATTGAATCCATGAAAAGGAGAGAGAATAATCTAATCTCCAGCACATCAATATGATAACAAATATGCACTTAGTGACGATGAATAACTTGTGCAGTTTATAATATCACAATTACAACATTTTTCACATTACACTCATATCACATTACTCTTCCAATCTCCACCACCACCACCATGCAAAACCATTACAACTCCAATATGTCCCAGAGGTTCGAGAACATGAACCTCTTCTCTGATACCAAAATGTAACACCCACATTTTACACACACAAATACAATAGTAAAATATCGGGACAATTTTTTTTACTTACATTGCTCACTACAAAACACCACAAGGGCTCTAATTAGAAAAACTCAACAACACATAAGACAGTTACCTAATTCAACGAATCACATAGAAATATGACAACACCATATACATGTCGATGCCACACTTTTCCCAATGAAAAAATGCTAGTAATGACCCAGCCAGAAGAAAGGGACCCAAGGATTGGTAAACCCATAACACATCATTACCATGATTACATCTTAGTTACGATTAACATTACAATAAAATCATCATGAAAAGATAATTTTATCCTTTTTCCCCCTATATATTCTTCAATTCATTTCAATTTCAATTTATAGTTCAACCATTTAATTTGGTTCTTTATCCCTTACAAAAATATCCATATCCTACATAATTATTTTCCATATTTCAAATTGCATACAAAGTTCCTAATTCTCTCATTCTTATGTTAATATTATGCATTCCAAACATTTATTCAATTTTTATATTTTACCCTTTCTACACAATTGAATTTGACATGATGTCAGGAAATACATATTGGGATTAAGGGAGATTTAGATTTAAGATATATTTATATATATTCCACAAACATTCTTCGATCACGGTATATTTATTTCCCTATTATAGTTGATATAGTTTAATAATTTTTCGAATCCATTTATAATTTCCACACAAAAACTTATATTTATGTTTATATATATCTTTTGTTTCCTTGAAGTTTGATCTCACCAAGGGCAATTCATATTCTTTTTTACATTCAAAAATGCCTAATTGAGTTATAAGGACTCAAAGACTGACATTGTTTCTAACGTCAAATCTCATTTTACTCTTATATACTTTTCTCTTACATTGCATTATGGTCTCATTATTGGCATCACTTTATAATAAAAGAGTTATGAAAGTACATTGTATAACATCTTAAAGAATTACATCATTGGTAACCTTATAAGCTACGCATGAACCATAAGTGATTTGTGTTCAAGGTAAGATCCAAGGTTTCTACATTTCACTATTTTGCATGTGAAATTTCTTTTATTATTAATGTCATAAAAGGGCATAACATGGGATTACGGGACATGATTTTGGTTTCCTGGGTTCTCTAAAGTCAACTTCATTTCAAATCAATTTCTCTTGTAAGGCATTACTTACCATTTTCTACCCACAAGCTAACCTCTTCTTCAATTAAGTTTTAGATTAATTTAAATTTGCACTCAAGCCTCTATGCCCTAGTATAGATTATATTAAGGTGTGAAATCATATTTACTCTATAAACCCTCCGTAAAAGACCAACACACTAAATAGTCATCGGCCAAGTAGTAACACATTTAGCTGTAAGGAACTAAGGAGTTCGTTAACAAGATTTTAAGTCATAGTGCAACCATTTCAGTAGGTCCATTTGTGTCATCTAGGTTCTCATAAGGAACTCATTCAATTAAGAAAATTTCTAGATCTAACTTCATAAGACTTGCTAGATTACTAGGATATTGTTCACCAATTTTTTCCCTTAGGAAAAATTGATCAAACAATACCTTGCATAGGAAAAATGAAAATGGTAAGTTCAGTCAGCTTGAGCTCACTTTTGGTCCCAAGAAATCAAGTTGCATGCAGGCTTTACAACGGAGTAGCAAGGTTGGCGATGTGGCTAACTATGTTAGAGGAGATAGAGAGCTCAATAGGAGAAAAATGGAGAAAATCTCGAAGTCTTCAGACTTTACATGCGGGTCAATCAAAGTAGGCAGTGTTCACTCAAGGCCCTAGAATCAGATAATTATAAGAGAGATAGAGAAAGTCCTCCATGTCCCTCATCGGCACAACTTCAAAGGCGCGACCCAAAGTGGAGACTCAAATGAGCACAGGCCCTCTACTGTGTCTAGGGCCCAAAAGGGTAGAACTCCCCATTGAAAATTCTTAACAGAGGATGAGTAGTAGAGGGTTCCATGTATATACATGATGTAACTTCAAAAGGTACATGAAAAAGGTAGGGTCTCTAAATGAGTGAAATCTCGCCATGAAGTCAGAGTCTAAGGAAGTTGAACCAGCTGTTAAAAAGGTCTATGGAGCAAGCAGAAGGTGCCACGTGCCTCATCAACGTGAAAATCCAAAGAAAGAATCCAAAATGGGTCCCCAAACAAGAGCAAGCTCACCAAATGTCTCATTGGTGCACCTTCAAGAGGTATGTAGAAGATTAGGTTCCCAATGAAACGTGCAGGCTCGCCATATGGTCAGAATCCAAAAAGCGGCACCAGTCATTGACGTGTCCAATTAGCACACCTCCTGAAGGTGAGGTATAAGGAAGGGTCTATAAACATGCGTGAATATTCCACGTGTCTAGGGTCTGACATAACTGAACCGACCATTGAAAATTCTAAGGGAAGCAGAAAAGTTGTAAAAGCCTCCACGTGTTATCTTGGCGTACACTTTAAAGGAATAATCAAGAGTGGGTTCTCAAATGAGCATGGGCTCACCACGTGATCATAGTAAAAAAGAAGCGGAGCCAGTCCATTACATTGGCTAAGAATAGAAGGGTCATCAGAAGCCTCCACGTACCTCGTCAACACAATTTCAAAGGCAAAATTTGGAGGTAGGTCCCAAATGTGTGTCAAGCCTCCATGTGTCTTAGGTTAGGCATAATGCTCCGACCAATAAGAGGGGCTTATCAAAAACATAAAAAGTATAGAGCATGCCCACGAATGGTGCCACTGTGTATCCTCGGTGCAAAACTTCAAGAGTGAAAAGAGGGGGCAAAAATTTAATATGCACGTGGGGCTACCATGTGGACCTTACGCAAATAGAATCCAAAATGCAAAGCACCTTAAGATGGCCATATCTTTAAACTAGAAGATGAAATTTGAGCAGGGAAAGGACTTTTTGTAGAGCTTTGGGTGCCTGCTACTCTCTTGCCACCATTAATGAAGAATGGTTAATTTGTTCCATCATTTTAAAGGATAAAAAGTCTCTCACCTATCGCCATAATGACAGACATATCTCTTGCTTGTCCAATAAGGAACAACACATGGGGGCATGGGTTTTATAGTGAAGCCCATCATTGTTGTAGGTTAAATTTCAAAAATTTCTAGGGTTGTTGGAGTAGGTGAATTCAATGCATTCTTTGGGTGATTGAATAAGTATTCAAATTTTCCCTCTCTCCTCCTCTCATTCTTCTATATATTATAAAGAAGGGGCATCTTTCTGAAGGCTCCGCCATTTCTTCCCTCCTGCCTCCCTCTCTCTTTCTTCCCTAGGGTTGAATGTGGAGTTTAAGCCTCCTCTCATGGCTTTGTAATGGCATTTTCTTGCCTCTTTCATGCTGATGATGTACTGTGTGAACTCATGGAGCAATAATATATGTTTTGTGATGCATTTTTTCCATCCTTCCTTATTTTATTGGCTCTCCTTGCCTCTCATCGGTGCAGGGTATACTGTTCATATCTCGTGGATGTATATTCTAAGATTTGAGAGCCATGTTTAATTGGTTTAAAGTGGGTGTTCTATGTGAAATATATATTTGGTCTATGATGCATCTGTCCCTCCTCTCCATTGTTTACATCTCTTGACTTCAAGTAGTCTGAGATTGTGATCAGCAACCCCCCTTTTTCTTGGTCTTATCACCCCTGTAGTGTAGAATTCCTTTATTTCATACTCTCTTTCTCTACCTATCTCTTCTGCATTGTTAGATTAGGAGTGGATAATCACATTTCATTCCTTAGAAGTAGTTTAGCATTAGGTTTAGGAAGAAGAATCTAACTTTATCCGGAGGGCCATCTCTTGTCTGTAAGTCCCATAGCTTGAGATATGGTCCCATGTTATGCGAGTCACACCAGATGCCCCACTCAAATATGAGACCATTCAAGTGGGTGTTGAGATTTTCAGCTAACAATTTTGGGACATTCGAAGGGACAAGAATGAAGAGCTTTAAATCTTCATCTCAGGAATTTCATTGCATTGTTGCTGAGATCTAGCCTTTGGAGGCATTTTTTTAAATGCATCTAGTGACTCCGATCTGGTCAACAAACCACATCTCTAAAATCACAAACCTTCTCCTCATCCATTTCCATTCATTTTTTCTCTCCACATATTTCATTTTTACCCATTCAATGGAGTTGTGCAATTATGACTTCATTCCCATCTTAGAATTCACACTTGTAGTAACCACGGTGTAGTCTACCTCTAATGTATTTCCCAACTCCTCTAGATCATCATTATCATCAGATCTATAACCATTATGCTTACCCATATGATCAGTGTCAAAACCCTTTTGGCCATGGATCTTATCAAGAGAAAGGTTTTTGCGTTCGATGGTGACGGTTATGTGGAGAATATTGGTTTGTTGGAGAAGATTTTAAAGAATGGAAGATATACATGGTTCAGTATCAGATATACAACACAAATTCAAGGAATTCAGAATTGGTTGTAAGGAACCTTGTCCACAGGAAGGCCCCTTTCCAAGACATTATAGGCCACATGAGAAGCGTGACTTCTTGGTTTAAATGTTTCCTTGACTTTCACAGTGCATAGAGGAAAATAGAGGCCTATGAGATTGGTGCCTGACAACATTTTCAATGGGTAACTCCGCCATCTCATAGCTTTTATTTTCCTCTTTCCTCAATAAACATCATCTCAACTAGAGTTTCAATTTCCAAGCTTCCCATCTGCTACCCCAAGTGTTGATTTACCTTCTTCATCTTCTAGTCTCCCATCTCGTCTCATTTCCTCTTCCCTTTTCCCTTCCAAATCCAAGTCCCCTCCATAAGAGCCAAAATCCATACCTTCCCCTCCACCATAGATAAACAAACAACTAGTGGAGACACCACCCACCACTCCTCATACTCTCCTGAAGTCCATGTTAGGAAGAGACTCAAAAATCCAAACAAGGAGAGAAATAAGAAGAAGAGACAAGAAAAGAAGAAATAATTAGAAGCTTGGTGAGCTTGGATCTTAGATTTGGGATTGATAAAATCCCCTTCATGGAGAAACCTATGGAGGAGGCCGAGGTCAATCCACAAGTGTTGGAAGCTTCAGCTTGTAGCACAAGCAAGGGAAGAAGGAACTACTCCGAATCCAAAAGAAGAGGAGTACATTCTCGGCAATGGAGTGAGATACCATACAGTTCCAGAGGCTTCAAGTGTAGATTAGGCCACAGAAGAACCTTAAGTTCTTCCTTCCACTTTATCCCCTTAAAGTTCTAATGTTGAATAAGAGTTTGAGATTTCAAACTTCATGTTTGAGGATAAGGGGTTCAACCATGGTGAGAAATTTTTAGATCTGGAGGACACCATGGAGGAGGTCGAGCATACGTAGCTAGGGAAAAAAGGAGGCAAGATTATCTTTCTAAATTTGAGGATTTTTTTGATGGAGATGAGCCCAAGAATATCACATCATTTTATCCTCCATCATCTTCGTTCCAAGCACATGATTTTACTTCCATCGAGGAGATCATTCAAGGACAACATCCTATGTCTTGTAGCACCCCTCTGGAAACAAGGTTGGAGGATCTTAATATTCCATGTTCTTCTCAAGAGGAGGAAGAAAATAATGAATACCCCATTTCTCCTACATCATTCACCTAGAAAGGTTTGTAGGAAGAATCCACTCTTGGAGTTGAATTTCATAAAAATGGGAACATTTAAAGGACCATACCATGTGCCCTATCAGGTACTTAGCTTCGTTGGAGTTGAGGGAGAAGCCAAAACTAGTCATGTCCATTTGAGGGCATGAGGATGAGTTTCCAAGCACCATGTGTCACCATCAACACCTCGAAGAGTCTAATGCCAATCAACTTGAGTAGGTATTTTTGATTGATGTTGATACCTTGATGATTTGGTTGGAAGATCGACCTCTTGTCAGTTTCTCAATCATTATAAGAGCCATGTTTAGTGCCAAATAAGATACATGGATTCCTATTTTGAAAAAGGGAAGCTATTTCTCCCTACCTTTAGTAGGCTTTCCTTAGATTTTCTTTATTAAGGGTTAGTGTAGGAGTAGGAGTAGGTTTTATTTCAGCGGAAGAAGTGATTTTTTATACTATACACGGTTCACTTAGCACATGTATGATTTTCACTTTTGTACATAGTGGTGTTGTGGCATTTTGTTTCTCCCAGGTCATTCTGTTGTGTAGTTTAGTATGCTTCCAGTCCATATCAGGGACTGGATTAGTATCAGGATCTCATTCATGACTCTATGCCCAATGGAATGCTTCAAGGCTATTGGTCTCTTCATCTAGCAGGAAGTTGTCCTCATGAGTCACCAAATTGTTTACCAATTTTGCCTCTTAGGTGAAATTAATCAAACAAGACCTTGCACAGGAGAAACGGAAAGGGTCAGTTTAGTCACATGAGCTCACTTTCGGTCCTAATAAATATAGTGGCAAGCAGGCTCAACAATAGAGGAACAAGTTCGGTGATGAGGCCAAATATGTTAAACGATATCAGATCACAATAGGAGAATAATGGAGAAAAGCTCGAAGTCTTTAGACTTCACATGTGGGTTGCTCAAAGAATTAGTAATTATTCAATCGAGGCCGAGGAATCAGCTAAGTATAAGAGAGACAGTGGAAGCCTCCACGTACCTCATCGGCACAAGTTCAAAAGTGTGACCAAAAGTGGAGACTCAAATGAGCGTAGGCCCTCCCAGTGTCTAGGGCCCGAAAATGGAGAATTAGCCGTTGAAAATTCTTAACATGGGATGAGTAGCGGAGGGTCCCACACATCTCAACGACGTGACTTCAAAAGTTATGAAAAAGGTAGGGTCCCCAAACAAGCACAAGCTCGCCATATGGTGAGAGTTTGAGGAAGTTAAACCGGCTATTAAAAATTTCTATGAGCTAGCGGAAGCTATCACGTGCCTCATCAACAAAACTCAAAAGAAAGGATCAAAAGTGGGTCCCCAAATGAGTCGAAATATCACGACGTGTCTCATTGACACACCTTCAAGAGGTATGCCAAAAGGGGTTTCCCAATCTAGCGCAAGATCACCAAGTGTTCAGAGTCCAAAAATTTGCATCGGCCGTTGAAAATTCCAAGAGATACTGGAAGCCTCAAAGTGTTCAATCAGTTCAACTTTGAAGGTCAAGTTGTAAGACAGGGTATCTAAATGTGTGTGAAGATTCCACATGTCTAGGGTTTCACATGACTGAACTGACCATTGAAAAGTATAAGTAAAGGGATAGAACCATGGAAGCCTCCACATGTCAGATCGGTGCAAATTCAAAGGAAGGATTAAGAGAGGGTTCACAAATGAGCATGGGCTTCGCCATGTGGTTAGATTCAAAAAGGGGGCAGTAGCCGGCCATTGAATTAGATAAGTATAGAAGGGTTAGTGGAAGCCTCCACATGCCTTGTTTGTGTAACTTCAAAGGCAAAATTATAGAGGCATGTCCCAAATGTGCGCCGAGCCTCCATGTGTCTTGGGTGATGCATAGTGCTCCACCAATAAAAGGGGCTTAGCCAAAACAAAAAAGTATAGAGTAGACCTACAGATAGTGCCATGTGTCTCCTCGGTGCAAATTCAAGAGTGAAAAGAGGGGGGTGAAATTTTAATACGTGCGGGGTTGCCACATGGACCTTGCACGAATAGACTCCAAACCTAAAGGACCTTCAGATAGCCATATCTTTCAACTGGAAGCGCGGATCTGAGGGGGGAAAGGAATTTTTGGAGAGATTTCAGAAGCTTACTATTCACCTGCCACCACTAATGAAGAATGGTTAATTTATTCTACCATTTTCAAGGCTGTCATGTCTCTCACCTATCACCATAATGAATGACAGACCCCTTTCTTTCCTAGCAAGGAATAGCACATGGGGGAATGGGTTTTGCAATGAAGCCCATCATTGTTGTAAGTAAAATTTCAATGCTTTCTAGGGTGGTTGAAGTAGGTGAATTCAATACATGGTTTGGGGGTGGCTAAAGAAGGATTCAAACTTTCCCTCTCTCCTTCCTCTAATTCTTATATATATTGGAAAGGAGGGGAATTTTTCTAAAGGCTAGTCATTTATTCCCTCCTGCCTCCCTCTCTCTTTCTTCCCTAGGGTCAAATTTTGAGTTTAAGCCTCCTCTCATGGCTCTGTAATTCTGAATTTTCTTACCTCTTTCCCACTGATGATGTAATGTGTGAACTCATGGAACAATAAAAAAAATTATGATGACACTTTTTGTCCATCCTTCCTTATTTTCTTGATCTCTACTTTCCTCTCTTCGTTGCAGGGTATACTATGCATATCTCTGATGTCTATTATAGGTTTTGAGAGCCATGTTTAATGGTTTTGAAGTGGTGATCTATATGAACTCTATCTTTGATCTGTGATGCATCTATCCATCGTCTCCATTGCTCACCTCTCTCCACTTCAAGTAGCTGAGATTGGGATCAGAAACCCCCATTTTCTTAGTGCTATCGCCTATATAGTACATAGTATTCCTTTATTTCATGCTCTCTCTCTCTCTCTCTCTCTCTCTCTCTCTCTCTCTCTCTCTCTCTCTCTCTGTCTCCTTAGAATTTTTAGATTAGGAGTATATAATCACATTTCCTTCCTTAGAAGTAGTTTAGCATTAGGATTAGGAATAATAATTTCACTTTCTCCAGAGGGGCCGTCTCAAGTCTGTAAGTACCACAACTTGAGACATGGTCCCATGTTATGTAGTCACAGTAGATGCCCCCCCCCCCCCCCCCCCCCCCCCCCCCACTCAGATCTGAGGCCATTTGGGGGTGTTGTTATTTTTCTCTAACACATGCGAAGGAGGTGTTAGCTCTACTTACTCCATATCTGGAAGGGTTACACAACATAGTTGGTTTCTTCGAACAATGAATCTTAAGTTATAGAAATGAACTAATGAATATATTTCTTAGGTGTAGTACCAAAAATTTTAGTTGTGAGGATTAATTATCTTTTAGCACGATAGTGGTTTGCAAACTAATGTCGCTAGACTAAGAGGGATGATACAACAAGTTTAAACATTAACTTCATTAGATGATCTCATCTACTAAAGGTTACTTTCAAGAGTAGATGGTGATATTTTTCACCTAACACGTAAGTGGGAACTGAAGAGATTACATTATCCTTACTACACACATGATAACCAATCCTGGAAGGGGATCACTTACTATAGATAACGTTTTATCAAGTCATTCTTAACTGATGGTTTCACAACAATGTCGCTAAACATACAGGCTGTGGCGTTAACTCAATTAAGGTTCTTATTTATCTAAGATATAAGGTGCCATCTAGCATACATGTTTAAGATCATTCTAAAGTTTCAGTTTTCGATCCAAAAAGAATAACACAAGAAGGTTAATTGAACAAAAATATTGTACTAGGGTTGACTAATTCTCTTCATATTTTTTTATTGCATTTTCAAGGTAAAATAACACAACAACACCAATTAATTAATTGACTATTGCACATTCAAAATGAACTACAAGATACTACATTCAAATTCATTTAACATATCCAAATTTTTTCATATGCAAATCTAAATCAAAATGGTTCCCATGATTAAATGCACATTTCACCAAATCATTCTTAAAACTAGCATCTTCATACATATTACTGAACTTCAAATATAAATTTTTGTAACATGGAAATATATAACACTTATTTACATTTCTCAATGACCCATATAATTTACAATAATTAAAAAATTGATTACACCACGTCTTTTTGCCATCTCACCTCAACCCTGCAAAGCCATGTGAAGAATGAAATCATCAACAAATCACAGGTATGGAAAACACCCAAATCTAACAAAATTAACATTCTTATGGTTTCTCATTTACATAATAACATTAATAATTTTCATTTTAAAGGAGAAGGTTAGAGACACATATTTATTTCATTTTCAAGTTCACTTCATTCCTTAACCAAGGAAAGAGAAAGGAATAGGGAAGAGAGAGAAACAATATTTTTCCAAAAAAAATCATTTTCACACAATAATCACACAGCATAGTTTCAAGTAGTTTATTACAAGTGTTAACAAGTTTCCACAATGGTTTGGCAAACCCGACAGGGGTCCTATAACTTTAATTTTACGTTTTACTACTAGTTGCAAAAACGTTCAATAATGGCCCGGAGGTGAAGAAAACCATTTTCAAACATTGTCCTCTGAAGATAAAACAAACCACAGATAAGTTTATACTACGTGTCCTCCTATATACCAATAATTCACACAAAATGATGGGCATTCAGAACTAGTGAACGGTCTATGATTGGCAGCTATATTTCCAAGGCCAACGGTCATAATTGACCTAGTTGTAAACTGATCAGAAGTCAGCTCAAGGTCTAAGAAAAACCATGTCTCAAAATTGACGTTCGATGGTTGAGCACACAACAAGAAACTTCCTACAAGATCCCCGTATATATGAAGAACTCACCAAAGTTCGACAGGACTGAGAACTTGTGAAACATTTTTCAAACGACAACAATTTTTCTGGAGCCATCGGTCGTAATTGGTCCAGGTTTGACCTAGTCAAAATGTGACTGGAGGCCTATAAAATGCCCTTTGCCAAACTATCAAGAAGAGATTGTTTTCCCCCAACCTGGAGGATCCTTGGAAATTTTATAGTAAAAAATACTAGAGGTTTGCGAAGGCGGATATGCAATTTCATTTTGCTAGGATTAAAATGGTGAGCCGATACGAAAACCATCTTTTCAAATTTAGTAGCTTTCTACAGTTGCAAAATGGTGTAACAGGACTGCTAAAAGGAGGTCAAAAATATCATAGACGATCATTTGAGGTCAATTCAAGGGTTAAAGTGGCTCGTCACATGACAAGGTACACGTAGGAAACTTAACATCTCCTTTCTGGAGTTACGAAGGTTATTTTGTAAGTCTCCAAAAATCACGATTTGTTTGTTTTAACATGGGAGCAGTCAACATATTTACAAGGGCTCAACTTCAAATTATCAGTAAGAACATGGATACTTAAGTAATTTAGTTTAGGTTGGGACGTTTGCTAGATCATCATGAAGTGAGGGTTTAAGTTCATTATTTACCAAGCAATATTGGATCATGTATGTTTTTTATAACGTCTTATTGTTTGAAAAACATGATTATTTAAACAAATAGATCTATGATAATTTCTACGGTTTAAAATTTTATCTTATTGCAAATGAAAAACTAAATGATATGAACTATGTAACATAAGGATACAAGAACCATGCCTGTTTTAAGGAATTTTACCATCACCGTAATTATGAGACTGCATCTCATTGGGATTTCATCAAACAAATCACAGGGCTTTGCATAATCATCCATGGTTTTACATTCATGTCCATTATGGCATTTGCAACAAAAACATCGGACAACTTTCCTATAACCTTATCTTTCTATCAAGTGCCCATATTCGTAGAATCTTCACATTCCATTGACCACTTTCATTTCAGGCATTTCATCAAATAGTTGCATGCCAAAGCGCATTCTTCCCTATATATTTTTTTAATATAAAACGAAATGATGCAACCAAATAATCATATAGTGCCAGTGTTTTCCACTTCCAGAGTTTAATCTCCCCAATACTAAGTACGGCCTAGCAAAGGATTAACACAATGATAAACTTCCATATTTCATTACATGTCTACCAGCGCTTCCACCTCTATAATCTGACAAATATTTCTTTATTCATTTACTTTGATGGGAAAGCATACCAAATTTCCAAACTTACCATAAGCGCATTGGCTAGGAGGATGTTGGTCTAAGGTTATGGAATTTCTCTTTACACTTGTCATTTAAGTCCTTTAAAAAAAAAAAAATTCAAACACCTCTTAAAAAAACCATTCCAGGTAAATCCAACACCCTTGGAAAGCCACGCAACCACATTAAATACAATAAACCAATAGAGAAATAAATAAAAAACATAAAACAACTAAATTAAAGCTAATGCCATCCAAAACCAATTTCTAAACTCGTGGCTCAATGAAAAACTTACAGCATCCATGTTTTTTTTTTTCACAAGCTGGAAAAAGCTTTGGTAAGGTGGACAGATTGGGGATGAAATACATTCCAATTTCTTCAATAATCAATGCACATGCTGGAAATTGATTGCAATGGTTGGGGAGTTTGGTTTTACAGCTACTAAAGTACTTTAAGGAGAGCCAAAAAAAAATGACTCAAAGATCCTGAATTGAGACATACTTAGAGGATGCATGCAAGGGATAGATGAGCTCGGCAAGATTTGTTAGAGGATTTGAAATCACCTTGTCAAATATTTCAACACCTACACTTAAACACATAGTATTATGTTTTTATTTTTTATTTTTACTAATTATTATTTGCCTCAAACCGTTATGATTTTATTTACTCCATAGTTTTGATTTTGTTTTATTTTACCATCTAGTTGTTTATTTTTTTTAAGTTTTGTTATCACCGAAGTCAAAACACCCTTATGTTTACACAAGTGCATATACTTAAACTCATAGTTTGATTGGATAACATGGGTACTATCTCTAAGTTTTGGGAATTTGCTACTCGAGATAGACCTCCAGAGAAAGTTGGTTCTTGCTCCTAAACTACCTGCCACAATCTACTCTAATGCAGGGGTAAACTAACTATTCTAATCTAACTTTATAAGGTACAAAGGAGAGAGAATTCATAAAACAAAAGCCTACACTAAAGCAGTGATACACCAGAAATGGAGGGTGTGAGAGTAGTCCTCCAATGTGTGGAAAACTAGGAGTAAAGTGCATACTAGAAGGGGTGATAATAGTTCTCCACAATCTGAAAATGGATTCACAACATTGTTTCATACATGCACAATAATAATGGATCCTTGCAAAAGTATAAATATGGACACAATAAACTATGTATATCAAGGTTAAAGGGGCAAGAAGAATGTATAGAAAACACAGCAAGGGGAGATGCATCCCCAAACTTATATTTTATTGCTTCATGATATGCACAGTTTAATCTGTTACAAAATAAGGGCCTAGATCACCATGCAAGGAGTCCACAATAAGGTCCCACAGCACATTGGCTTCACAAAGAAATTTTGGTAGAGATTTTCTACAAAACTACCTCTCTTTTACAATGAGCCCAACACTCCAATTTATAGGAAAAATGAGAAGAGAGAGAGAAGGGGAAATGGAAATCCTAAAATATGTCCTTTAATCACTTGTAAGAGGCATTATGGAGTAAAATGATTGTATATTACTTGCAAAATGCTCCCCATACTGTCCCAAGTGTTGTAGCAGAGAAATAATGATGACCATGCCTCTTAATTGCACTGCCAACTACCAAATAAAACACTATCATGAACCCGGCCATGTTTTATGAAAAATACCCATTGATTTCTAATTAAATATAGAATTTCTTAAGTTATGTGCGTCGGTCTCGGAGCCATAATTCCAATGGTACCAATTTGTGTGATGTCGTTGAAAAATGCAAAAGTTATGGCCTTTTGAGTGCGAGCAGCTATTTTGGGCCTGACAGGCATTTTATGTCATTTTACGGGGAATGAGCATTAATTGACTGGAGCCGAATGTGTTTCTTTTATTTAAATATACCTACCCTCGTTAATTTTTGTTTTTATTTTTATTTTTATTTATTTTTCCATATGTTTAAAGGTATTTGATCCTTTTATTTATTTTATTTCTCTTAATTATTTTATTTATTTATCCCTTTTCAAATAAATTGTTCCCATATATATATTTAATATATTTCGTTTAAAAAAAATACATTCATTTATATTTAATATTCAACATTTGAATTATCTCATATAATATTTTATTTTTGAAAGAAAATTAAATAAACCCTTTAAATAAAGCAACCAGGTTCGAGGTAGGGAACAAAATTTGTTTGAAGTTCATTAATAAGTGGAATTTCAAAGATTGAGTTCAAGTGTGACAATCATAACAATTGAGCACATGAATTTGTTTATTATTATTATTCTTATGATCTCCTAAAAAAATATAAGCTTGACTTTGATTGAAAATAGAACACACAACCAAATATACGGAAACAAGGAGACAAATGGTTCCTGGTGAGATGTTTGTAAGGCCTTTCCTAAGACTCAACAAAGACTCACATAGACTACGACACCGCAAATGCTCAAGTAGTTGACAAGATAATATTTTGTACCAGACTATCTAGATGGGAAAATAGAACCCACACCTTACCAGTTGGGTGCAACAAACCGAGGTATTACATAAGACACCTGAAATAAATGTGAAGAATGCTAGATCTATGGTAAAATAGAGAATTTTGTGAAGGATTGTAAGATTATAAAGGATAATAAATCTCACTTATGATGTGGGTTCTTGAGATAGAAAATCATACATATATGAAGGATAATATGTTTCTCTTACATGTTTAAGTGTGCATATATGCAATTATTTATTGATCATTGATTTAGGAGAATAATTTTATATGAACCCAAAAAGGGAGTGGTTCAATGAGAATGCAACTCATGATGGTGTAGAGGTGTTCCCAGTGGACAACTTAGCCTTTAGGATCATGAGGAGAGGAAGAGTAAAGCTATAGTTTAGATATGGGATGATCTAAACTCTCCCAAGATTTTGTACATTCTTAGCCTAGAAATAAATTGGTTTTGCTAAGAAATATAAATTATGTTGGCGTACAAGTATAATTCAATAAAAAATAATGGAACGTTATTCATATATCCATGGTTGGACATCAAGTGTGCATGTGAGGACTTTAGTTAAGATTGGTGTATAAGCAAGATGGATAGTGCATGCAACATTTAAATTATCTCATATGCCAAAACTAAATTAGAAAACAATAAACTATTAGATGAGAGATAAATGATTTTTCATAAAAATATATGCCATATTGGTGAAAAAGTGTTACATTCCTTTCATTCAAATGATATGGTCGAAAGGATTTTATTTTTTCCCTTGAGATTTTAATATTGTGAACATTTGGTGTATAGATGGTAGAGTAGGTGGAAGTTATTCACTTGTACTACTTGCGTAAAATTTAATTTCAAAATTTATGCATAGTGATGTTTTTGGATTGGTAAAAGTACCCTCACGTGGACTATTACTTTTTACGCTACTTTGATAGAGGATTACTCTAGGAAGACTTGGATATATTTCTCAAGAATATGTGTAAGATTTAAAAATAAATCAATACTGTTAAGGCCCTTGTTGAGAATTAGACTGAGAAAAATATATAGGTATTGTGTATTGAAAATGGATTTAAATATTGTTCAAATCAATTTTATGAGTTGTGTAATTTGTTTTGAAATGTTAGGTAAAAGAAAAAAATTTATAGCTAACAATATAAGGGAGTGGAATACACATTAGCATAACTTTGATGGATAAGGTCTTGTGTATCCTAATTGGTGAAAAATTAGATCATAAAAATTGGGGGAAGCAATATCTACTTCTTTATTTTTGCTGAATAAATCACCCGTGTATCAAAATGTGTGTTTAAGACCCCACAAAAAAATGTACTTGTAAGAAATCATCAGTATGATAACTTAAAATTTTTATTTTGGAAGCTTACAGTAATATCCAAAAGGAAAAATGAATATAATTTCAAATATAGGTATAAGAAAGGAATATTTATTGGGTATTTAAATGGTACAGGGGTTATAAATTGTGAAGGAAGGATATTTATTTCTTTAATTTTATCTTCAAGGAATTGAAGGATTAAATGATCTCACCACAATGAGATTTAGAAAAGTATTATCATGAGGTAAATAAACCAATAGAAGAATCTATGGAATAGATATATCCTCAAAAAATGGTAAAGTTGGGGTTTGAAAATAGGAATGGAATATTACTTGAGAGAGATGTTGGAGAAGAAGAGGGATTTCCTCGGCATAAGATGTCACCCCAAAGACATCTTGGAGAAGGTGATGAATGGGTTGGGAATAAAATATCACCCTATAAAAATATTATAAGAGATGAGGGACAAACTTTAAATAATACGTTTCCCCAAAGACATCTTGGAGAATCTAAATGACATCCTAAGAATAGGATTTTATCTAGAGACATCTTATAGAACCTAGGAGTTATCCAGGGACTATGATGTTTCCCCAAAGGCATATTGGAGTTGATGAGGGTAGGGAGACTCATAGGATGCCACCGTATATACATATCATAGGATATGGGAGTAGAATGGATATAAGATGTCACCTCAAAGATAATGTAAACTATTTGGGTCATAAGAGATGAGAAATATGTAACCTAGGATACATCGTGGATCACTAGATGGGAAGGAGGTGTTGTTCTAAAAATATATTGATGAGAAACAACATGAGATCTCACCTAAGATACATCTACAGGGGTATTAGTTTGATATCTTACTTGAGAAATATTTATGATACGTTGAAGAACTTTGTATCTTTTCAGGGTGAGATCTAGAAGTTTATTTGGAGGTAAGTGGCACTTTTCATCTTAGAAGGTTTGGATGAGTACAAAGAACACCTTATAAGTATGGTCCTTCTAATTTATAGTCAATGTTTCTATTATTTTTAGCTAATAATTAAGTTGTAAATATAATAAATAAATCTCAATATTCGTATGAGTTCAAGTCTTGGAAGAAGGATGTGGATGAAGAAATGGAGTTTATTAAGAAGAACAATAGTTGGGACTTGGTATAGATCTTTATAGAAAGAAAACCAGTAGGTTGGAAGTGGGTTTTCAATCACAAGTTTAATGCGTAAGGAAATTTTTATAATGATAAGACTTTAATAATTAGGAAATCATTCTGTCAAGTTAACGATTTTGAATCTGGTGAGGTATTTTCTCCTATTGCAAATTTATCTTTTATAAGATTTATTTTATCTATCGCTAGTGCATTTGACCTGAAGATAGATCAGATGGTTGTTGAAACAGCATTTTTTCATGGAGATATAAAAGAACAAATATACACGATGAAATCTAATAGTTTCACATTAAAGGTAATTGAGTACTTATTTTTTCCATAAATTTTTTTATTTCCTAAAATAATTTCCAAGGATCATGTGGAATCAAAATTTCATGAGTATGTACAAAACATATCCTTGAAATCATTAATGAAAACAATTTTATGTAATTGAAGGAAGAAGAGGATACTTTTTCATCATATTTCTCTATATGTGGATGACATTTTGTTGATTGGGAGGAATACGCAGATAATAAAATCGGTTGGGGCTCAATTGGTTTGGTAGTTCAAGACAAGAATGATCTTGGTGCCATAAAACTTATTTTGGGTTTCACTATCAAAAGGGATCAATACAATAAATATATGTGGATTCATCATAGAACAATTTTTAAGATGGTATTGGAAAGGTTTGTAAATTTGGACAACAAGCTTGTAAACACACATTTCCAACTTTCTTATAAAATATCAACTAAATAGTGTTTAGAGATAGAAAAAGAGTTGGAGTACATGGATAACGTTTTATATATAAGTGTTGTGGGAAGTTTGATATGTGTAATTTAATTTTTAAATGAAATTACATAACACATGGAATGATATTTCTTAGGAGGTATTTTTGTACTCTATGAAAGGTACACAAAGTATGGTTAAGTGAATATTAAAATATGCTATCGAAATAATTTACCATGTTATTTGGCCTCAAGTTGAGGTACCACCACAATGACATATTTTTTAATAAAGAAAGAAATTTTAAATGGTGTTTTGGATTCTTGATGGGGTGGAGATATTTATTTTCAAAGATCCACCAATGGGTTCCATTTTAACTTTTGTAGTTGAGCAATAAGTTTGATGATAATGGTCACTATATCCACCAAAAAGGTCAAATACATGGATATTATTCATTTATGGAATGAATTCACATGTATTACATGTTATGTTCTTTATTTGGGTTCATTTAATATTCCATAGGGATAATTTGTGACTCGCAAAGTGTAATTTTTCTTTAAAATAACCTAGATTATAACTCTCAAAAAAAGCATATCGATTGTGAAAATATTTTTTTATTGGAAATAGTGGATGAGAATATGGTACTATTATATAATTTGGAGAAAATTTTTAATATAATAAATTCATTGAAAAATAAATTGTGTGATGAGAATTTTACTTCATGCAACGGGGAAATGGTTTTGATAGCTTGAGGCTACTTAAGAATAGGTCTTTTTTATCTTTGATATAAAGTATTTGACAAGTGGGATATTTATAGAATAGTTATCATAATTTCAATGAATTTACCTATTTTTAATAGTGATGATGGAATAAGCACTATTTCGTTGGTTAACTAAGATCTTTATGAAAAAGCAATGGTTATTTTTAAAATTATTATATTTAATACTTTACTTGTAGGGCAAGAAGTTTTATTTTAACTAAGATCTTTATGAAAAAACAATGGTTATTTTTAAAATTATTTTATTTAATAGTTTACTTGTAAGGAAATAAGTTTTATTTTAAAGATGGGATTAGCTATATAAGTTCATTCTCTCTATGGGATAGAGGATAAAAAAATTTAAATTATGGTTTGGTTAATAACAAGTTGTTAAGGTTGAAGATCAATGTTTGTTAGTGATGGAAGGCTGCATTTCAAAACATCGTTAAATATGTATGTAACTATTGTATTATAGCACACCTCGAAGGATTTATATTGTCTTTATAAGTTGGTTTAATTTAATACAATAAGAAATTTTATAGATGATGTTCTTACCCCAAAGGGTTTTGTAATGAAACTTTATACCAAAACTTCTAGGAGTTAGTGAATCCACACACTAGGATCATAACATCCCACCGCACTTCCACAAATCCCAACCTCATGCTAGGTTTGTGCTCCAACTCCAATATGTATGATCCTCACTTCACCGATATTTAGGCAGCCCATAGGAACTAGCTAAATGGTATAACCAGCAAAGTGGGATTTTAATATGGGTGTTTGCTATAATACCAAATATAACAAGTTGTTACACCAAATCCTTGAGGTGTTAATGAATCCACATACTAGGATCATAATAGGTTTTCCCAAGATAAATTGCATATCAATTGCCAAAATCCCTAACAAAATTTCATATAATTAAAATTTATTTCAACAAAAGGCTTTGAACAAAACCTTGCTCCACCATATAGCAAATATTTAGAAATCAGAAGTGAACTCATGGCTCAATAAGAGATTATACATGAAAAATTAATTCAATTAAAAGTGTATAATTCAATGTATTTGTTGAAATAAGAAACATATTATATGTACGAGAAAAATATAGATATAGGGAATAAAACATGTTTTTCCTTAATTTAGAGACATTGCAATTCAAAAAACCTAGTGTCACTATTTTTTATTACTTTCAACAATCTTATCATCAAATAAATACATAAATATAGTGTTTTATTAATAAATTATTTTTCCTTGAAACAAAAATATTGCATATAGTATTTGTTTTGCATTCAAAACACAATAATAACTCATAAAATACTAGTGAGTAGAGAGAAAATAAAATTAAACCCTAACTCTAATTATAAAAAACGCCAAGATGAATTCTTGATTTTGAAAACCTTGGTTAACTTAGAAAATGAAAAACATCATCCACATTTTCTAAAAGGGAATACCCACACCAATATTTGAATACTAACCAATTTGTATTTTTTCTATTAAAGATCTTCCCAAGGGAAATATTATTCATTATCTTAATTAATTAGAGGGACTCGATCCTACCTTCAAAGATACCTTTCTCTCTGATCCTATTGTATGAATGACCCAATTATTTCATGAAATGAACTATTGATGGAAATATTGATCTGATAATGAATGAAATTCTTCTCACTAAACTGGTTAATAGTGTTAAAAGAGTGATGGAAGTTATAACTTGTGAAACTTTTTACACCATTAATTTTTTTTTGTTACATTGCAACATTTTATACTAAAGATAATTTAGATTTATAGATATACACACACATTACACATAGTACTTTTTTTTTAAGACATAGTATGAATTGATTCCATTCCCTTTCAGTTTTATCTTACTAGTATGGATTTCACTTTCCGAACCTTTAGGTTTTATATCTTTTGTAAAAAAACTGCAATATATTTTTTAAACATCCATTTGACCATGGAAAGACAATTTCAACTTTCAATTTTTTATTTATTTGACAGTCACTTGAAATTTTATTTTAGTATAGCCTGTAAATTTTAATTAATATTTCCTTTTTCATCCAATAAAATCACATTAGCTGCATTCTCTATTAACGTTGTAGAGTTTTTTTGAATAATATATATTTTATATCTAGATGTAAATGGAATTTATCTAGCTTTTATTTAGTCTATTGTAATTTTCTTATATTTTTTAGCTCAATTATTATTTATACTCTTGTGGTTTTTTTTCTAAGAAAATGTTGAATGGGTTTCTAATTACAAAGTTGCATACCTTTTGAATATAATTAATAACTAGCCCCACACCAATAAATGAGTTGCATAATTAAATACAATAAATATTCAGAATTACAATATGATAATTACTCACTAATTATTAATAACTAGTTTCATAAAGATTAAATAATCAAAAAACACACAAGCACAATAATATTGTAACATGGTTGCTAAAATAGTAATCTCTGCTCTTTTATCCCCCTGTATGGAGAAGTTTGCTAAAATGTTTTTTCAAACACATTACTTTTGAAGGGTCCCTTCTCAAATCCACAACTCCATAACTTGGTTCTTTTTAGCCATTTCAGGGGTTCATGACAAGGTCATTTTCTCTTATTATATTCTTCATTCGCTTGAGAAATCTATCGTTGATGTCCAATCTCATCTACATGGTATCCCCCTTCATCAGGGGGGTTATCTTCCTTTTGTGCTCAATACTTTCCATATTTTATGGTCAACCCCCACCCCCACCCTTCAACCCCAGTCTCCTCGGCAACCCAAAATCAAAACGAAAAATCCTTACATGTTCGGGCCTCCACCTCAGTCCCTCTAACTAAAAGAATGTTGCATAGTGACACTAAGTGAAAAGATATTATGTTGGTGCAAAAAATATTCTTTATATTATAAATTTTTCACTTGACCCTCAGGATAGATATAATCTCTGAGCCTATTTGAAGCAGTGGGCCAACAATATGAAAGGAATACAAGAAAGTGCTGATTTTATTCTTAATAAAGGAAACAAAGAGGATTTGGAATTTGTTTTCCTTCCTACGCTTGAGGAGAAAATGGAAAATATAACTAAATAGCACAGTGCCTTGGAGGAGAGAGTGTAGAAATTTGTAAAAAATAAGATCAACCAGATCTCCATGCATAAAGTACTTTTTGATTTTATTCAGGTTTAAGTCAAGAAGATTTGTGACATAAGTAGTATTCCGGAGGATGCTCAGTAAGGAAGGGAAACTCAATAAGAAGGCCATTGTAACAAGAAGCAAGGACACTTCCCAATAAAATCCCATCAATTTGAACCAGGCGTTGAAGGATGTTCAAATTTTTTTTAACAAGTTTATCAAATAGGTCTTTGTTGATCTTAGTTTTTGTCTCGACGCTGGTATGATGTGGTTTTGTTGTTGTTGTTTTTTTGCTTTGTGTATTTTTTAGGGCTTCTTATTTGTAGTATAACCTTTCCTTGCTCATTATTGTATTATCTTACTTTTTTGGATTTTTTTAATAGGGTGTGGCCCACACTTAACAAAAAAACACAATTCTCTTATTGTATATCTTGTATTTTGAGCCTTTTTGTACTATAGAGTGTGGTCCCCTCAAAACCATTTACCAATAATTAAAAAAGTACTGCAATAACTAAAAAATCAACGTGTTAATAAAAAAAAGATAAAACATACACTAATATCATAACAATTAACTAATCTCATGATAATATTAACAAAATTAGCAAATAAATCCTCTAAAACCATAATAATTAACCTTATCTCATACCAATAACAAAAATGTAGAATAAAAATATTATAGTAATTAGCTAATCGAATACTAATAAAATACTTACTAAACATATTAATACCATAAAAATAAAATAATCCAATATCAATAATAAATAAGAAAACAAAAACAATAATACCATAGAAATTACCTAGTAATGTATCCATATTAGGTTTCCATTACTTTCATATTTATTACTTTCTAGGTCTATGAATCACATTTTAATTTAGCAAAATCACACAATATCATTACCTTGTTTTACTTAAATAGTCAATCATAATATCAATTAAAAATTATAAAATAAGAACCTTTACATTGGTATTTTGTACCTTATTTCACACAGCATTATCTTATTTATTCTACTCATTATCTTATTTATTCTACTCATTCTATATATTCTAAAATTTCTTTTTATTTATGAATTCTTAGTAAACTAGGACATGTAATGAAACATATACTAGAATTTATAGACATTCAAATTTCGATACTTATCCTTTTGAAATGAAAATATTGGTTATGTTCCCTTGCTAATAAAACTCCCACGTGTGAATCCAAATCAGTATTTTTTTTCTAGATCTTTCTTAACTTGATCCTCTATCTTGTCCCAAAATCAAGTAATATTAATTATTGAAACTAATAAATTATGCTTGTGTAGAAATTTATATTTCATATCACATACTTCCTCTTATGGATTGTACAGTTTTATCAAGATGTGTTATACGAACTTGACCTACTTGTATGGTCATTGCGTCCCTTGTCTTTTGGGTTTTATTTTAAATTGATTATATTTATTTTATTGTTTCATCTTCCATGAGTTATCCTTGTCATAATATTTCATCTATGGAAGGTTATATAAGCAACTCAATATCACTTTATAACTCACTTAGATCTCTGACAAGATCCTATTATAAACATCTCTCTACAATAACTCAAGGCTCTCCAATATCTCCTTAAATTAATTAAAAATAATTTATATTTCCACTAATATAGGTATGACACAATCAAATAGGTCAAATATTATAGCTTCTTCCATTTCCAAGCATTCAAGGTTCTAGATCCATCTCTTAACAAGAGGAAATTCACTCCAAGACAAAGGGTTAGGTCACACAATTGAAGAAGAATATGTTATAAACCTACAAAATTGTGCAGCAAGAAAATTTAAATATTGCACAAAAACAAACTCAAAAATAGATTAACAAACTAGTTCAATTACACACAACAAGCATAAAAAAAATTTATTATTAAAATATTCTCACGTGTCCCACATTCAAGAATAACTTAACTAATAGCTTGAGAAAAATATTATCCTCACATTAGAAATATGTGGGAGAACCTATGTTAGGAGATAAGAATATATTCACAAATAAACGATAATAATCCTCAACAAATGCTTCCCAAAATGTATTTGTGAGTGGAAACAACTCATGACACAAAAATAGGAGGCAGTATCAACTACAATTACAACTCCAAAATGGATATTATTAGTGTGAATGCAAAAATAATTAAATTTCAATTAGGAAATATCCCTAAGGAAATTTATCTGTTCATATTTACAACACCACCCTCCCTTAAGGAAATTTCTAAGATTGAAAACCAACAAACAAGGGTCTTGTCTATAATACCAAATAAGGTACCCAATACAAAGGAAGGAAGATCTTATTTATATCCCCCAAGTATATCTTCTTTAATCCCCAAAAAATATCGCAAGTGTATAAAATGAGGAGGGGGTATATGTTTTGTAAAAATATTAGCAATTTGAGTAGCTCAGTCGGAAAAATTCCAAATGAATGTAACACCATCTTGAATTTTATGAGGAATAAAATTCATGTGAATCTCAATGTGTTTTATCCTCAAATGATCAATAGGATCGTTGGAAATTTTAATGGCACCCTAATTGTCACACCAAATCAGAGTAGGAGAATCCCTTGAGAAGACAAATTCATTAAGTATTTTTTAAAACTAAAGAGTTTCCTGACCAAATTTTATTATTATTTGGTATTCTAAGTTAATAGAAGATATATTCGCAACCATTTATTATAATAAGTCCAAGAAATATGGGAAAAAAAAGATGAAAACATTATCCTGAACTAGATTATCATGTATCAAAACATCCACCCGAATCTGAATCTTTGAACCCCTTTATAGTAGAATAACCATATGGATTGAATGTAATAACTTGAATTCCTACCAATGTAACATAAAATATTCTTAATTTGTTTCAAATAAATATCATTAGGTTCAATTAAAAACCGAGAGACAAGGTTAAAAGAAAAGTTTATAATGGGACAACTATGTGTCAGGTACAAAGTAAGATCAACCAGATTATTTGAACAATCAATATTCAATTGAATACCTAAGTGATATGGAGTATGTGAGGATTACAGGAGGCCATTTGGAACTTTTTAATAAGATCTATAGCATTTTTAAAAAATGGAAATATACTCTGAAGAATAATGAACTTGGAGACCAAGTAAGTAATGTAACAAGCCCAAATCTATCATATCAAAATTTTCTTTAATATTTTATCGTATGGCCAAAATAAATGAATTATAATTTCTAATAAGGATTATATCATCATCATATTATAAACAATTCACTAGTTTTCATAGCATACACATTATTATCTGTCTCACAATGAATAATGCCAAAAACTCTACAAGAAAACATGAATTTTCTCATACCAATATTGTGGAGATTTATTGATACCATATAGATATTGATGAATCTTATAAACCAAAGACTTATCCTACACAAAAATAGTAGGTTTCTCCATATAAATCTCTTCGTGGAGATCACTGTGTAGGAAATAATTCTTTATGTCCATCTGATATATTAGACATCTGGGAGATGCAGTAAGGGGAAGAACAAGGTGTAAAAAATCCATTTTTCAAGAGAGCTAATAATGTAAGAGAGATGATAATGCTAGAAGGGGGAGAATAAGTATGATTCCCCCTAAGTATATTCCAATGAATATTATATCTAATCAAAGTAACATATGAGGCTCATCAAGTCGATGCTTGCAGAGATGAGGGTGGGTGATTATGGTCTAATACTAGCGGTTTATGAGATAGATGATGTATCAGTGAGTGAAACCTCTATGCATGAGACCTATGAGGTGGAAACTCTATGTGAAGGAGAGTTTCAGAGGTGATGAAAACATATGTGAAGTGGACTGCAAAGGTGATGAATACCTATGTGAAGTAGAGCATGAAGTTGATGAACACCTATGTGAAGTAGAGTACTGATATTTCACAGTTGATAAACATCGATTTGTAGAATGCCTAATGAATTGATGATAATCGCATATAAATTTATTATATGTAATTATTCCCTTTAGGAAAATATGGGTCCAGATTGAGAGAAGGATGCGGAATAAGATTACTCTCAACAAGTTGTGGCAATCGAATATTTGTAGAACAAGAAAAGTTAGTAAATGTATGCTTAGTTGGTTGCCATCGAATCGTTTCAGAATTAGATACAAAATTGAGAGTATGTTTAACTTCAGTGGGTTTTATAGATGGCTTGAAAGTTTTTTTTCTTTGAAAATGTGTTGAAAATGATGAATCTTCCTCTTGATGCTTAAGATTTCCTATAGATAAGAGTTTACTTTCACGTATCTTAAGAGTATGAAAAAATGATCAAATGATGGATATGTCTCGAAGATAAAACTCTCTTGGAGAGGCGGTAATAGAATTTGAACAAATAAAAATTGCAACTTAAGAATCAACGAGAATTAACATTATACATAATCCAATAGATGTTCATTGGATCCCTTTTTAATTTGCACGAGTTGAGCACATAAGATATATTTTTGTCTAATATTGATAGTGAAATGAGAAATAAAATCATCAACTAAATTCATAAATGAGGTTACCGAGTGGAAAGTTAGATCATATAACCAACGCATTGCATAATCTTGAAGAATTTTAGGAAATATCTTAGCTAACAGGGTATGATGATCCAAATAATCTAGAAATGCCACATGAAACACTCTAAGATGATCTTAATTCTTGGGGGTCATCATGACCATTGAAAATGGGTATTTTGGGAGTGATGAAATTAAGAGGATGTGCATAAGAGGAGATGGAAGGTATGAAATAGGTATGAAGTAACAAATTGGAATCCAGAGATGGAGATGCATGAGAAGTAGCGTGCTGTAATTAAAAAATTTGAACTTTAAGATACTGATAAAGAGAGGATAAATCTTGAGTACTAGTAGAATATACTTTCCACATTTGAGAAACAAGAGGTGGAGTGAAGTGGTTGGTGGGAGTAGGAACAAAAATGGGAAGAATAGAAGTAGGCAGGAGACTAAGTAGTGACATGCATGGAAGAAAGGATGGATTTAGGAACATTAAGCTCATGTAAGATTGGTGGCCTCCTCACATGAGCAGTGAATAAACATAGGTCTAGATATTGAGGATGCTCAATAAGATGATCATTAAGATCTTAAAGTTGGGCTTCAAAAAATTTTCCATAAGATTGATCCATAATGAGAAGATGATAAAAGACCTAAAATCAAGTTGGGTTCAAGCGACGAGTTCACCAAATGATTTAAAAAATATTAAGAATATAAGAGTTAAATTATAATTAAGTTAAAACATAATGATATAGTAATAAAGTACATTATTTTACCCAAGCAATAAGCTAATAATTTTGAAATCCTAAGTGCAAGAGAGAGGATAAGATACTTAGCTGTCCTTTGGCCAAATAAATTTGAAGTTTTCATCCGAGCTAGAGAACTGATGAAATAGAAAATCAAGTGTCGCAAATGAGCCCATAAATATGTAGAATTGTCAAGAATGTCAGCATTAGGGCACCTATGTAAGGTCATGGTTGTGTGGGGCACTGCAGACCTCCTCTGGGTGGTTGTGACTTCTTAGAACCTCAAAAAATCAATTTTGTAGGGTGATGATATGTTGTTGTATGTCACCTTTTATCACTGGTACTTTGATGTTTGATCACCAAATTCACCATGAAACTTATAAAGTTATGAAACAACACCTACAATTCCTTAAAACACATAATATCCTATCACCTAAGAAAATTGCATACAAATGGGGAGTCAGACTAACCCCATCGATCACCCAATTGAGTGAACTTACAATCCAGGAGGTGCACTACATTTCATACTCCATCCACCAGTTTTGTGTGTGTAGAATTATGCCCTAGGCACATAGTCTATGTACTCAGATGTACTTTCACAAAGTGTGAATTAAGTACTACAAGTAGCACCTAGGGCATAGATGTGTCACACACACACACACATAGAACTACATTCTCCTATGAGATGTAGTGGAGCACTCAGTTAGTGCAGTCCACATTGTGGCCGTTAAGGATAGTCCGACCCCTTCTATATGCATCTTTTGATTCTCTTGTTATGGGATTTGAATGCTCATCTTAGGTGATGATAGTAGACACTTAGTGCTTGATTCCTTATTATGGTCACAGTAGATTGTAACGAAATCTGACATAGATTCCCTTGTTTGAATTTCATAAGTAACGATAAGAAGGAGAACCACCAAGAAAATAAGACTCCCAATAGATAGCAATGACCTCGAAAAGATGCGAGCAAGGTTTCAAGTTAGGTTTCCGCTGCCCAAACAGGATAGAAGCACCCAGGTGTTGGCATCTTTCCTTTGTATCTGTGTCTCCAAGTGGAAAAACTGAAGTGTCCAAAGTAAGACTAGGAAAGAAAGTGTGTCAGACCAAGGTGAAAACTGGAAAGGAAGTAAAGAGGCCAAAGACTGTGGTCAATTACTAATTTCCTCTCTCATGATTCATATGAATAGTTCGAACTGTGACTAGGACTCCAGACACTTTGTACCCGAAGTCAGCTAAGCTCTAGTGTTAACCCTTCCTCTGCTTCTCTTAGGGTTTCGATATTTGATACTTAGTTGTCATGGGTCATAGATCTTTATGCAATTATCTAGGTTGTTTACTGGTGTTCGTAATATTAGATGGTAACTTAGAATAATCTCACATTCTTATGTTCATCATGTAAATGGTGAACCCTGACACTTTTCTTATGAATACATTCATGATTGGGAAGCTATATCTCCCACTTTTATCCTACTTTTGATGACACCCTATGCTCACATAATGGTCTAGCAATCGACTTGGTTTTTCTTTTGACGACCTTTATCTTCCCACTACATGCTTCTCATCTATTTTATGGCTTCATCACTATTATTGTTCTTGATGGCTTACATGTCTTCTGAATATTATAGTATGATCTATTGACATACTCCTTACTCTTCTCCATCATGAACATGTTAGGGAACTCATGGCTTTGACTTACATCGGGGGCACTGCTAGATCCTGAATCATACCAGATATGATCTTTTCCCATGCCCTTTGGTCCTGTCTTTATTTGTTTCCAATAGTTACCTTTGTTGGCTATACGGAAAATCTCACTAGGTGGTATGCACACAGTTGTGTCTTCTAATCCTCCATATAGCATTCTCGATGAGGAATATGCTATGGGTATGTACAACTCTACACCTCTTCAATGGCTCATTACGTGATCCAACCATGACACCATCCTGCTTATCAAGTCTCTAATGCCTCACTCACATATGACGTTGACACTAAACCCTGACGATGCCTCTTAGATGGCATCAACCATGGTGGCTTTCATATGATATTCTATCCCGAGCATGCATTCGGGGGGCACTTAACATTTATAACATTACCCCCATCCCCATCAACCTTGAGCATCAACATCCTATCTCACACTCGTATTTACATATGATCCATATCTAGCATCTCACATGGAAATCCTATTTCTACACGATTCATACATCACCATTTTCCCGATGACACATTCTTGTGCTTCGGTTCACATTTCTCGATTGTTTCGAGGGCATACTACACATGAATCCCACATTTTCACTGCATAATAGATATTACACATTTAGCCGTTGCTTCACACATCTCATTCTCATATGATCTTACATATTATATCATAGCACTCTACATTATAGTCTTGTTGATCATTCTCAACATTTGCGCATCTACACATCATTCATCATATTAGATCCGTCAGCATACTTATTATAATCACGGAGGATCTTATGGTATACGAGTCTAGCATTAACAATAATCCTCATCTTACATATAACTTATGCATGCACCTTTTACACTATCAAGGAAAGAATGAACACAATCTTAGCATTACATTTTACAGCATTGCAATTATTGTATGGGTCAGTTAATATTCTCATCACTATGGTCATTTAGATCATCACACATCATACATATTCTGCTACTACACATTGCACTCGCTTACCCTATGACACACTCTAGTTCCTCGGTCCATACTCAACTACCGAGGGTTTACAAATCAAATATACTCTTCTCATACTGTACACGTTCATCATTCGACCTTCCATCATGTGACATTCCTAGGTTAGTGAGATAACGCTATTAGGCTAGATTATGGTCACGTCTTATATTCATCTTGTAGTGGTACTACGCTCTTAGGATAAATCATCCATTTACCCTCAATTACTCTTGATAGTGCATATACACCTTTAAGCTAAGCATCATCCATCTCCTCCATAGCGTCATCTTGTTGTGATATATGTCTTCTGGCCATAGGTTCACACATGTGAACCATTCATATTCCAGGTCGCATAATCATCAACACCATGATGTTATACAAACTCATCACAGTGTGTTAGACATAATACTGTTGTTGCAGACTCATAGCACCCCTGGATGCAGATCAGGCTTCTAGGTTGATCACTCTAGCATCCAGTGTGATTGCACAACATGGAAACCTCTCTCCAAGCGTGGGGACTTGTGAAACTGAGAGAGGAATCTCCAGATTAGAGGCTGGTTCCTCAAACTCCTCTGATTTAGATCTAATGCTTGCACAACTATAGAGGTTCAGATCCTAATCCTACTCTAAATTGCAAGGAGACAGGGATAGAAGTGCAAAAATTGAAACTAACTAAAGATGGTGATGCACTAAAAGGAGTGGTGAAACATATTTGTCATGCAAATAGACACAGACCAAAGTTCACGACATAAAACATACACAGACTGATAAGGTATAATTTAGGATGTGAAATGAAGCAAATAATACAAACAGAGGATTGAAACCCATTCACAGAGCTTGCATTATCATTTCAGTGTCAAAACCACACATTACACCCTCAAAGAGGTAAAAATTGTTACAATCTTTGGAGAGGTCTGATCCTTACATCAATCACTTACTGGAGGTGAAAGAAGAAGTCTGTTATGCCCAAAAAATGTTCCCCCCTTTAGAAATGAGCCAAATATGCCTTTTACATTGCATGGGTCGAGCGTAGGAGACAGAAGCGTACACAAAATGTGAGAGCCCATTCATCCTTGATTGCAGGTGCATTAAAACGGAATGGGGGACCTTACAAACCCATACCCTGTCATTTTTGACCGAATTATAGGAGAATGCGACCCATTCTACATTAAATCTGGTCGCTAAAATGTCACTTCTGGCCATGAACATGCGTCAGAGCCATTTCTTAACTTTATCTCTCCATACTGCACCAAAATTCAAGATTAATACTGAAATCATGTAGAGAATTTCATAATCTTTCCAATGATATAAAGAACGTGCAAATCCAATCTCTGGATCGGAGGATATGGCGATCTGAAGATTTAGGGCACAAAACAGGCAAAAACGGATTTTTAAATTTCTTCCCGTGCTCTGCCACCTAGATGACACGTGTCAAGCATTGATTGGCTGCATAATTCTCTCTCCTCTACTCACCTACAGGTTTTCCTTGAAAATTATGACTTTTTGATGATTTGGAACATTTTTCACTTTTTCTCCGCGCCCCCACCACTTGGGACACGTGGCATGCATTGATTGGTCGTCAGGGGCGTAGAGGCAGACCTTTACTTTTAGCTTTTGGGCGAACATCTTGCCAAATTCTCTAACTCCTCCCCGAGCCCCGAGCTTCCCTACCTCATTGGACATGTGTCCTCTTTTATTGGCTCGGGTTAGTGCTTGAAACCTCGCGCTTTGGACTTTTGGACTTTTCCCCTTGTGACACGTGTCATGATTCAGTTGGTCCGTGGGTCTGCCGGCTTTTTCGCATCTCCCGCGTCTCTTTGTCCCGGATGTCCCAAGACTGTTCGGGACAAAAACCTCTGATCCACCCGAAATGGGCTTCCTTGTCCGTCATTCAGCCGATGACGTGGTGTTGCTTGATTGGCTTTCAGCTCCTTCGACTATCCGCGTCCCATGCGTCCCTTTGTCCCAACTGTCCCAGTGCGAAAGTTCTCCGTTTCGGAAAAACCGGCCGGTTCGCATCCTTTGAGTCTTCTTATCCCAAATGTCCCAGAGCAGTTAGTCAATTTTCTTCTCCTTCAACTGAACCAGCTTTCCGTGTCCCGCGCGTACCCACAGCCCGGATGTTCCTTTGCTCTGTAGACTGGCTGGTGGCCTTTCAGCTGATTCGCGCCCAGATGTCCCTCACGTCCCAACTGTTGCGAGGACTAGGACTTAGCCATTTTTCATGATTTTTTCTGGCCCAAGCTTGCTTTTTGCAACTTTTTCACCTTTTCTCAGAACTTGCTCTTTTCAACCTAGACAGGAGAGTTAAAAAAAAATGAGGGGACCCTAAGAACATGATTTTTTGCCCTGAATCAATCAATTTTCCTGGGGCTTGAGAATTCAATGCATGTTATCAAAATTTACTCTGGGGGGTGAATTTTGGATAACAATTGGCGACTCAGCGGGGGTACCTACCTACTAGGTGAAAAGACCAGTAGCCTGAAGCAGTCCATTGGGCATGGAGTTATCAAATATTCAGTTTAGAACCCCAACTGACTTAGAATGTGTAAGGAGGAAGATGGAATATCACTTAATGGGAGCAAAGACTGCAAAACATCTCTATGGACAGCAAGCTGTGCCAAATAACTTAGGGAAAACAAAACTAACCTACAGCAAAACAATGTGCACAAGCACTTCGAGGAAAGAAAATCTAATCTAATATTTACAGAGGTAGTGAACTTCCCTCTAGAAGCAATGCTTGAGTTAGATTCCATTGATTGGAATCTGCAGTTCTTCACCATCCAATGAGGCCAATTGGAAAGTATTGTTGTTCTTGCACTTTGTCACCATGTATGGGCCACTCCAAATGGCATCAAATTTTGAATGCCTTCCCGGTTTTGCTCTATCCACATCCCATTTCAACACTAGATCTCCAACTTGAAAAGATCTATCTTTGGCCTTCCTATCAAAGGTCTTCTTGATCAAAGCTTGATCCTTTTCCATTCCTTGGGATGCCTAATTTCTAATCTCTTGCAGCTCCATCAACTCTGCATACCTCACCTCCATGGGCTCAAACTCTAGCAACTCCAGCTGCTTCATGAGTTCCAATGTTGGAAACTCAAGTGACATGGGAAAGATTGCCTCTCTTCCATAGACAAGCCTGAATGGAGAGTTACCTGTGGATCTTTTGGGAGTTATCCTATCAGGCCCATAAGGCTGATTTCAGTTTGGTATGCCAAGACCTCTGATTCTCATCAAGAGTCCTCCTAATGATCCTCAACAAGTTCTTGTTTGTAGACTCGGCCTGGCCATTACCCTGAGGGTAATAGTTCGATGAAGTGCTTAGGTAAATACCATTCTTGACAGCCCACTCAGTCACCTTAGATCCGATTAATGCCAATGCATTATCAGAGATTATTGTAGCAGGTACACCGAATCTGGTCGTTATTCCCTCATAAAAGTCTAAGATGCTAGACTCATTTTCCTCTTTGAGTGCTGCTGCATCTGTCCATTTGGTGAAGTAGTTTGTGGCTGTCAAAATCCATTTGTGCCCTTGGCTTGGAATGGGATTAATGACTCTGATGAAGTCCAAACCCCATTGCATGCAATGGAAGGGCAGCAAGTCTCTCTTTTCCTGTGAAGAATGCACAATTCTTACACATCTTCATCCGTGCATAGCAATCACTGAAGATTTTAGGCCAATAATAACCAGCTTTCATGATTTTTAGAGCTGTCACTCTTGGTGCAAAATGGCCACCAGCTGGTCCACCATGAAACTCTTCCAACACCCTTTGAATCTGATTTTTGCTAATGCATCTCAGCAGCACTCCATTCACATCTTTCTCAAAAAAAACTCCATCAACAATGGCATACGGAACAGCCTGCAACCTGAAGTGTCTCCTTTGGGTCTTGCTCATCTTCGGGGGCCATAGGCCTGTACCTAGGAAGTGTACAATGCCTTGTGTCCAGCAGGGAGTGGGGGCAACATTGTCTTCTTCTTGATTGCCACATGGCTCATGGTTGTCCTGGACTGTCAAAACAACCTCTTCTTCATTTCATACTTCTTTTTACTTCCCCAAAACCAGCTGCTCACACAATCCTTTTCCTCTTACCAACTTGGTGATCTTGATCTCAATGTCATATTCCATGACACGGGTGATCCAACATGCCCTTTTCTCATTCAAATCCTTGTTGAGGAGGAAGTCCTTAACTCTAGCATGTGAGACCAGCAACTGGACCTTGTTGTTTAAGATTAAATGCTTGAATTTCTTCAAGCTTCTGATTACTGCAAGCACATGCTTCTCAATAAAAGAGTACCTCACCTCATAGTCATCTAGGCTCTGGCTGAAGAATTCAATTGGCTGCTCATCATTATCTTTGTTCTACTGTACCAGAATAGTAGAAATAGTGTCATCACCTCCAAATGCATAGAGGATGAAATCCTTGGAGAATTCTGGGTTGATGAGAGTTGGTGCTTGAGAGATAGCTTCTTTGATTGCATCAAAACTCTCCTTGCCGTCTGTTGTCGGCTTAAAAGCCATGCTCTTCTTTAACATTTTGGTGATGGGCTTGACAAGGGCTGCAAAATCTAGGACAAACCTCCAAACAAAGTTTATCCTTCCCAAGAAACTCTGAAGGGCTTTCTTTTGGCTTGGCAGTGGTAGTGCTCTTATGGCTTCAACTCTTTCTGGATCAATTGCTAATCCTTCCTTGGAGACAATATGGCCAAGGAGCTTTCCTTCATGTGCAACAAAGATGCACTTCTTAGGATTCAAAGAAACTCCAAATCTCCTGCAGCTCATGAAGACTTGTCTCAAATGAGAGAGGTGGTCTACTGCATTCTTTGAAAAAATAGTGATATCATCAAGGTAGATCAGCACCACATTGTTAATCAAACATTTGAATGCCATGTCCATTGCCCTTTGGAAGGTATCACTAGCGTTGGACAGCCCAAATGGCATTTTCCTGTAAGCATATGTGCCCCATTTAGTAGTTAAGGCCATCTTGAATTGATTGTCTCCCTTCACCATAATCTGATTGTAGCCTGAGTAGCCATCAAGTAGTGAGAACCTTTCTAAACCAGCTACAACTTGCAATATTTTCTCCATGGAAGGGAGTGGGTAATGGTCCTTGAGGGAGGCTCTGTTCAAGTCTCTTAAGTCAACACACAGTCTGATTTCTCCATTTCTTTTTCTTACTGGCACCAAGTTTGCAACCCAACTTGAGTGTTTGATGGGGAAGATTATACTGGCCTCAATAAGCTTGCTTAACTCTTTTCTCATGAGAGGTTCAATATGGGGATTTACTAGCCTTTGCTTTTGCCTAACAGGATTGGATTCCAGATCCAGCTCAATAGTATGTTGTGCCAACTTTGGGTTGAAACCTCTTAGATCTTTGTAAGTCCAAGCAAAGACATCTAGAAACTCTTGACAAAGCTGAACAAAATCAGATTTCTCTTGTGAGGTACTTACTTTTCCAATCTGCAATGTTTTTCCTTCTTCCACTAAAATAGGCTCTGAATCTTCACCCTTTACTTGAATGTTCACTTTCTCCTTCCGGAACTGATCATTCGGGTTGAAGATTGACTCCAAGGTTATGAGGCCTTTTGGTAATTTGTTAGTTCTCAGCTGCACCACTTGGTCACCATACTGTTGATGCAGCTTGTCTTGATTCCTGGCGGAGAACTCAGCTTCTTCTTGTAGGAAATTAACAATTTGCTAATCATTCTCAAAGACTTTCCAACTTTTATTATTATCCAGAACAGCTGGTCTCTCAACCAATTTGATATGAGGCTGAGATTTCTCACTTTTGATACTTTCTACAACATCAAACGCAACCCCAATTGCTGCAAGTCTGTCAATGGCTTCATTCTTTTTTCTTGGGATGGACTTGATGCTAAAAGCTTCAAGATCTTCAATAAGATCCCATACCCGATTTTTGTAGTTCTTCAACAAATCATTTTTGGCAGCATTTTTTCCTTCGACTTGGTTCACGATCAGCTCACTATCACCAAATACTTGTAAATTCCTGATGCCTTTCTTCTTTGCCCAGTGCAATCCATGAATTAAGGTTTCATACTCAGCCATGTTGTTTGAACAAGAAAATTGGAAACAAAAGGCTGAGTAATACCTTATACCTTGCGGTGAAATGAGCGTAGCTCCTCCTCCTGCACCTTTTCTACTCCTTGACCCATCAAAGAACAATTTCCATACTTCATTCTTGTCTTTATGATCTGGCTAGGTGATGCTGGGTAGAGGTTGATTCTCTTCATGTAAACAATAAACTCCTAGCTCAGATTTTTCTACTTCTTGATAGGGATCAAAAGCATGTATATTGTTTTCCCATTCATCAAGAGTTAGATCCGGGATACTTCCAACCTTGGTGTCAGCCTCATGAGTGCTAGGGTGATCTTCTTGATGAAATGCTGAGCAATTGGCATTAATCTGACTTGGAGTGTAAGGCTCAATATGGAAGTTTACAATAGGTTCAGATCTGATTGTGGCCTTAGTTCCATATCTTGTTCTGAATAGCATGTATGAACAATCAGCAGACAAATACCCCGCAATCTTGGCTGTGAAGTCCCTTGACAAGCAAAGGGCAAAGAGTGGTGGAAGGTCTATGATTGATACATCTTGTAAAACAACAACATTTGGACATGCATGCAAGGTAAGACTCAAATTTCTAATCACTCCAACTGTTGCTATTGTTGTCCCATCTAGCTGCACTACCCCTTTAGATGTTGTTTCATACTGGAGCCCTAGCTGATCAGCTATCTGTTTAGGCATTACTGAGCTACTTGCCCCAGAGTCTATCATGTAATTATGTACTAGCTTATTTCCAATGATTAATGAAACATAGAAAGGAGGGGGCTTCAACATTTTACCTTGCTGTCCTCCATGATTTCCCTCAGGCTGGGCAGCAATTGTAGGCACTTTGTCTTGCATCTGAACCTGCTGATTCGAAGTTGGCCAATCCTTCATGGCAGCTTGCAGCAGATCTCTTTTACCTGGGATGGATAGGGATTCCCACATAGATATATTGACATTTGTATTCTTCATCTGATCAATGATGTTGAATGGTGATGAAGGATCTCTTTATTGTACCTTGGTTTGCACATTCACTCCTTGCATGTGGGCAGCAACAACTGGTATTTGAGTTGGCCTAGGGGCTGTTCTTAGCTGCCCTTGTGCATTTGAAATGGGACTTTTCTTGCCAACCACTTGTGGAATCATAGAAGGTTTAGGGATGGTTGGAGCTAGTGGTTGTTCTTCACCCAAATTCCTCCTTTTTGACCTTGTGAAACTGCCTGGTTCATGCCACAGAAATCCTCTGCCTGCCAATTTACCAATGTGGTGTCATTTGGGGCTGATTGCTGTTGGAATGTCTCTTGTTGTTGGTTGTTTCCTTGACTGCCCTCGCCCTCCACACCAGTAGTTGTCACCATCAGTGCTTGGTTCAAAGCACCATTGAAGCACATGGATTGGTTATGAGGCTCATTCCATGGAAAACACCAGTCATACTCCTGAGAAATGTTGTTTTGTGTTGGTACTAATGCCTTAGAGGCAGATATGGCATTTGGATTGTAGGGCTGAAATGGTCTATTGGCAGGAGGCCTTGTTTGATTCATATTTGCAGCTGGATTAGGTGGTCTTTGTGGTTGGTATGGCTGCCTATTAGGCTGATTGATAAGAAGGTCTGAAACCTTGGGCTTGTTGCCTCTTGAGAGTAACTAGCTCATTTCCTAGGTTTTGCAATTGCATCATGACCTCTTGAAGCTCATTTGGGGCACTTGGAGATGAAGTGGAAGCTTCATTTGAACTCTTATTTCTAGGAGTGGGAGAAGGAGCCAAATTAGGTGCAGGATTGGTATTTGGGCTTTCTAAACTTGGAAACAATGGCATGGGAGGTCTAGGGGAAATTTTTCCAGCTTGGATTAAACAATTTTCAGCCCTAATGGCAATGCTATAAGCCATAGGGATAGTTATGCCTCCCATGGACTGAATTAACATAGAAGTATTAGAATTTAGAGCTTTGAGATAATAGAGAAAAGCACCTTCTGCTTTTGGCCTGACTACCACTTGAATCCTCTCCCAAGTCTTTTGAAATCTGATGTTGAAATTGGTCAGCTGCTCATTGGGAGCCCTCTTGATGGTTGTCAGCTGCTCCAAAAGAGACAAGTTGTCTCCCTTCTCTCCAAATTACTCATGAAGTGTAATACACAGCTAATTCCAGTTCGTGATAGAACCAGCCCCAACGCTCCTAAACCATTGCAATGTTTTACCCTTGAAGGAAGATGCCAATAACTTGACAGCCACTTGCATTTCATTGATTTCATGAATTGCACAAAGGTTAGCAATATCTTTAACATGATCACCTGGAGTAGTCTGATTTTCTCCAGTGAAGTAGGGAATGTTCTTCAAGGCTGCAATAGGAACTGGATGTTGTGCATTGAGAGCAAGTGGGCTGCTGCCTGTGAAGTTGACGTAGGGGTTGTTCTGAGCCATTCTAATTGGTCTTAAAACCCTTGTTGACTGAATGAAAGGCCTACCAGGTGGAGGAGTTGAGAGAGTTCTGTTTGGTGGAGATGGAGACCTTTGAATCCTTCTTCCTCTTTGCCTTTTTCATGGAGATAATTGCAGGTATTCAAACAACACTTCTTCTTCTCCAACTTTTGACCTTGTGGTGATTCTTCTCATGAGTTTTCAGGCCTGCACTTGGAACCAGTTGATTCTTCCCCTTGGAGTCACCAGATATGCAAATAATAGATCTTATAACCAAGAAAATTGCAGTAGAGGCACATCAACCTTGCTGCGATAAAAATGAGACCTCTAGTGTCCCACCGGGCGTGTCAAAACTGTTGTTGCAGACTCACAGCACCCCTGGATGCATATCAGGCTTCTAGGTTGATCACTCTAGCATCCAGTGTGATTGCACAACATGGAAACCTCTCTCCAAGCATGGGACTTGAGAAACTGAGAGAGGAATCTCCAAATTAGAGGTTGGTTCTTCAAACTCCTCTGATTTAGATCTAATGCTTGCAAAACTACAGAGGTTTAGATCCCAATCCTACTCTAAATTACAAGGAGACAGGGGTAGAAGTGAAAAAACTGAAACTAACTAAAGATGGTGATGCACCAAAAGGAGTGGTGAAACATATTTTTCATGCAAATAGACACAGAACAAAGTTCACAACATAAAACATACACAGACTGATAAGGTATAATTTAGGATCTGAAATGAAGCAAATAATACAAACAGAGGACTGAAACCCTTTCACAGAGCTTGCATTATCATTTCAGTGTCAAAACCACGCATTACACCCTCAGAGAGGTAAAGACTGTTACAATCTTTGGAGAGGTCTGATCCTTGCATCAATCACTTGTTGGAGGTGAAAGAAGAAGTCTGTTATGCCCAAATAATGTTCCCCCCTTTAGAAATGAGCCAAATCTACCTTTTACATTGCATGGGTCGAGCCTAGGAGACAGAAGCGTACAAAAAATGTGAGAGCCCATTCCTCCTTGACTGTAGGTGCATTAAAAAGGCATGGGGGACCTTACAAATCCATACCCTGTCATTTTTTACCAAATTACAGGAGAATGCGACCCATTCTGCATTAATTTTGGTCGTTGAAATGTCGCTTCTGGCAATGAACACGCGTCAGATCCGTTTCTTAACTTTCTCTCTCTAGACTACACCAAAATTCAAGATTAACCCAAAAATCATGTAGAGAATTCCATAAGCTTTCCAATGATATAAAGAATGTGCAAATCCGAGCTCTGGATCGGAAGATATGGCGATCTGAAGATTTAGGGCACAAAACAGGCAAAAACAGATTTCTAAATTTCTTCCCGTGCTCTGCCACCTGGATGACATGTGTCAAGTGCTGATTGGCTACGTAATTCTCTCTCCTCTACTCACCTACAGGTTTTCCTTGAAAATTTTGAATTTTTGATGATTTGGAACATTTTTCACTTTTTCTCCGCGCCCCCGCCACTTGGGACACGTGGCATGCATTGATTGGTCGTCAGGGGCGCGGGGCAGACCTTTTATTTTAGCTTTTGGGTGAACTTCTTTCCAAATTCTCTAACTCCTCGCCGAGCTCCGAGCTTCCTTGCCTCATTAGACACGTGTCCTCTTTTATTGGCTCGGGTTAGTGCTTAAAACCTCGCTCTTTGAACTTTTGGAATTTTCCCCTTGTGACACGTGTCTTGATTTGGTTGGTCCGCGGGTCTGCCGGCTTTTTCGCGTCTCCCGTGTCTCTTTTTCCCGAATGTCCCAAGACTGTTTGGGAAAAAAACCTCCGATCCACCTGAAATGGTTTTCCTTGTCCCTCATTCGGCCGATGACATGGCGTTGCTTGATTGGCTTTCCGCTCCTTCGGCTATTTGCGTCCCACGCGTCCCTTTGTCCCAACTGTCCCAGTGCGAAAGTTCTCCGTTTCGGCCGAACTGGCCGATTCACGTCCTTCACGTCTCCTTGTCCCAATCGTCCTAGAGCAGTTAGTCGATTTTCTTCTCCTTCAGCTGAACCGGCTTTCCGCGTGCCACGTGTACCGATGGCCCGGATGTTCCTTTTCTCTGTAGACTGCCTAGCGGCCTTTTGGCTGATTCACGCCCAGATGTCCCTCACGTCCCAACTGTTGCAAGGACTAGGACTTAACCATTTTTCATTATTTTTTTGGCCCAAGCTTGCTTTTTGCAACTATTTCACCTTTTCTCAGAACTTGCTCTTTTCAACCTAGACACGAGAGTTAAAAAAAATATGAGGGGACCCTGGGAACATGATTTTTAGCCCTGAATCAATCAATTTGCCTAGGGCTTGAGAATTCAATGCATGTTATCAAAATTTACTCTGGGGGGTGAATTTTGGATAACAATTGGTGACTCAGCGGGGGTACCTACCTGCTAGGTGAAAAGACCAGTAGCCTGAAGCAGTCCATTAGGCATGGAGTTATCAAATATTTAGTTTAGAACCCCAACTGACTTAGAATGTGTAAGAAGGAAGATGGAATATCACCTAATGGGAGCAAAGACTGCAAAACATCTCCATGGACAGTAAGATGTGCCAAAGCACTTAGGGAAAACAAAACTAACCTACAGCAAAACAATGTGCACAAGCACTTGGAGGAAAGAAAATCTAATCTAATATTTACAGAAGTAGTGAACTTCCCTCTAGAAGCAACGCTTGAGATAGATTCCATTGACTCGAATCTACAGTTCTTCACCATCCAATGAGGCTAATTGGAAAGCATTGTTGTTCTTGCACTTTGTGACCATGTATGGGCCACTCCACAAGGCATCAAATTTTGAATGCCTCCCCGGTTTTGCTCTATCCACATCCCATTTCAACACTAGATCTCCAACTTGAAAAGATCTATCATTGGCCTTCCTATCAAAGGTCTTATTGATCAAAGCTTGATCATTTTCCATTGCTTGGGATGCCTGATTTCTGATCTCTTGCAGCTCCATCAACTCTGCATACCTCACCTCCATGGGCTCAAACTCTAGCAACTCCAGCTGCTTCATGAATTCCAATATTGGCAACTCAAGTGACATGGGCAAGATTGCCTCTCTTCCATAGACAAGCCTGAATAGAGAGTTACCTGTGGATCTTTTGGGAGTTATCCTATCAGCCCATAAGGCTGATTTCAATTTGGTATGCCAAGACATTTGATTCTCATCAAGAGTCCTCCTAATGATCCTCAACAAGTTCTTGTTTGTAGACTCGGCCTGGTCATTACCCTGAGGGTAATAGTTCGATGAAGTGCTTAGGTAAATACCATTCTTGATAGCCCACTCAGTCACCTTAGATCCAATGAATGCCAATGCATTATCAGAGATTATTGTAGCAGGTACACTAAATCTGGTCTTTATTCCGTCATAAAAGTCTAAGATGCTAGACTCATTTGCCTCTTTGAGTGCTGCTGCTTCTGTCCATTTGGTGAAGTAGTCTGTGGCTGTCAAAATCCATTTGTGCCCTTGGCTTGAAATGGGATTAATTAATCCGATGAAGTCCAAACCCCATTCCATGAATGGTTAGTCAATTGAGATTGGTTGCAATGGAAGGGCAGAAAGTCTTTCTTTTCCTGTGAAGAATGCACAATTCTTACACCTCTTGATCCATGCATAGCAATCAATGAAGATTTTATGCCAATAATAACCGGATTTCATGATTTTTAGAGCTGTCACTCTTGGTGTAAAATGGCCACCATCTGGTCCACCATGAAACTCTTCCAATACCCTTTGAATCTGATTTGTGCTAATGCATCTCAGCAGCACTCCATTCACATCTTTCTTGAACAAAACTGCATCAACAATGGCATACGGAATAGCCTGCAACCTGAAGTGTCTCCTTTGGGTCTTGCTCATCTCCGGGGGGCAGAGGCCTGTACCTAGGAAGTGTACAATGCCTTGGGTCCAGCAGGGAGTGGGGGCAACATTGTCTTCTTCTTGATTGCCACTTGGCTCATGGCTGTCCTGGACTATCAAAATAGCCTCTTCTTCATTGCATACTTCTTTTTGCTTCCCCAAAACTAGTTGCTCACACAATCCTTTTCCTCTTACCAACTTGGTGATCTTGATCTCAATGTCATATTCCATGACACGGGTGATCCAACCTGCCCTTTTCTCATTCAAATCCTTGTTGAGGAGGAAGTCCTTAACTCCACAATGTGAGACCAGCAACTGGACCTTGTTGTTTGAGATTAAATGCTTGAATTTCTTCAAGCTTTTGATTACTGCAAGCACATGCTTCTCAATAAAAGAGTACCTCACCTCATAGTCATCTAGGCTCTGGCTGAAGAAGGCAATTGGCTGCTCATCATTATCTTTGTTCTGCTGTACCAAAATGGCAGAAATAGTGTCATCACCTCCAAATGCATAGAGGATGAAATCCTTGGAGAAGTCTGGGTTGATGAGAGTTGGTGCTTGAGAGATAGCTTCTTTGATTCATCAAAACTCTCCTTGCCTTCTGTTGTCCACTTAAAATCCATGCTCTTCTTTAACATTTTGGTGATGGGCTTGACAAGGGCTACAAAATCTAGGACAAACCTCCGAACAAAGTTTATCCTTCCCAAGAAACTCTGAAGGGCTTTCTTGTGGCTTGGCAGCGGTAGTGCTCTTATGGATTCAACTCTTTCTAGATCAATTGCTAATTCTTCCTTGGAGACAATATGGCCAAGGAGCTTTCCTTCATGTGCAACAAAGATGCACTTCTTAGGATTCAAAGACACTCCAAATCTCCTGCACCTCATGAAGACTTGTCTCAAATGAGAGAGGTGGTCTGCTGCATTCTTTGAAAAAATAGTGATATCATCAAGGTAGATCAACACCACATTGTTAATCAAACCTTTGAATGCCATGTCCATTTCCCTTTGGAAGGTAGCACCAGCGTTAGACAACCCAAATGGAATTTTCTTGTAAGCATATGTGCCCCATTTAGTAGTGAAGGCCGTCTTGAATTGATCTTCTCCCTTCACCATAATCTGATTGTACCTTAACTAGCCATCAAGTAGTGAGAACCTTTCTAAACCAGCTACAACTTGCAATATTTTCTCCATGGAAGGGAGTGGGTAATGGTCCTTGAGGGAGGCTCTGTTCAAGTCTCTTAAGTCAACACACAGTCTGATTTCTCCATTTCTTTTTCTTACTGGCACCAAGTTTGCAACCCAACTTGAGTGTTTGATGGGGATGATTATACTGGCCTCAATAAGCTTGCTTAACTCTTTTCTCATGAGAGGTTCAATATGGGGATTCACTTGCCTTTGCTTTTGCCTAACAGGATTGGATTCCAGATCCAGCTCAATAGTATGTTGTGCCAAATTTGGGTTGAAACCTCTTAGATCTTTGTAAGTCCAAGCAAAGACATCTAGGAACTCTTGGCAAAGCTGAACAAAATCAGATTTCTCTTGTGAGGTACTTACTTTGCCAATCTACAATGTTTTTCCTTCTTCCACTAAAATAGGCTCTGAATCTTCACCCTTTACTTGAATGTTCACTTCCTCCTTCCGGAACTGATCATTCGGGTTGAAGATTGACTCCAAGGTTATGAGGCATTTTGGTAATTTGTTAGTTCTCAGCTGCACCACTTGGTCACCATACTGTTGATGCAGTTTGTCTTGATTCCTGGTGGAGAACTCAGCTTCTTCTTGTAGGAAATTAACAATTTGCTAATCATTCTCAAAGACTTTCCAACTTTTATTATTATCCAGAACAGCTGGTCTCACAACCAATTTGATATGAGGCTGAGATTTCTCACTTTTGATACTTTCTACAACATCAAACGCAGCCCCAATTGCTGCAAGTCTGTCAGCGGCTTCATTCTTTTTTCTTGGGATGGACTTGATGCTAAAAGCTTCAAGATCTTCAATAAGATCCCATACCCGATTTTTGTAGTTCTTCAAGAGATCATTTTTGGCAGCATTTTTTCCTTTGACTTGGTTCACGATCAGCTCACTATCACCAAATACTTGTAAATTCTTGATGCCTTTCTTCTTTGCCCAGTGCAATCCATGAATTAAGGCTTCATACTCAGCCGTGTTGTTTGAACAGGAAAACTGGAAACGAAAGGCTGAGTAATACCTTATACCTTGCGGTGAAATGAGCATAGCTCCTCCTCCTGCACCTTTTCTACTCCTTGACCCATCAAAGAACAATTTCCATAATTCATTCTTGTCTTTATGATCTGGCTTGGTGATGCTGGGGAGAGGTTGATTCTCTTCATGTAAACAATAAAATCCTAGCTCAGATTCTTCTACTTCTTGATAGGGATCAAAAGCCCATTCATCAAGAGTTAGATCTGGGATACTTCCAACCTTGGTGTCAGCCTCATTAGTGCTAGGGTGATCTTCTTGATCAAATGTTGAGCAATTGGCATTAATCTGACTTGGAGTGTAAGGCTCAATATGGAAGTTTAGAATAGGTTTAGATCTGATTGTGGCCTTAGTTCCATATCTTGTTCTGAATAGCATGTGTGACCAATCAGCAGACAAATAGCCCCCAATCTTGGTTGTGAAGTCCCTTGACAAGCAAAGGGCAAAGAGTGGTGGAAGGTCTATGATTGATACATCTTGTAAAACAACAACATTTTGACATGCATGCAAGGTAAGACTCAAATTTCTAATCACTCCAACTATTGCTATTGCTGTCCCATCCAGCTGCACTACCCCTTTAGATGTTGTTTCATACTAGAGCCTTAGCTAATCAGCTATCTGTTTAGGCATTACTGAGCTACTTGCCCCGGAGTCTATCATGTAATTATGTACTAGCTAATTTCCAATGATTAATGAAACATAGAAAGGAGGGGGCTTCAACATTTTACCTTGCTGTCCTCCATGATTTTGCTCAGGCTGGGCAACATTTGTAAGCACTTTGTCTTGCATCTGAACCTACTGATTCGAAGTTGGCCAATCCTTCATGGAAGCTTGCAGCAGATCTCTTTGGCCTGGGATGGATAGGGATTCCCACATAGATATATTGACATTTGTCTTCTTCATCTGATCAATGATGTTGAATGGTGATGAAGGATCTCTTTGTTGTACCTTGGTTTTCACATTCACTCCTTGTACGTGGGCAACAACAACTGGTATTTGAGTTGGCCTAGGGGCTATTCTTGGCTTCCCTTGTGCATTTGAAATGGGACTTTGCTTGCCAACCACTTGTGGATTCATAGAAGGTTGTGGGCTGGTTGGAGCTAGTGGCTGTTCTTCACCCAAATTCCTCCTTTTTGACCTTGTGTTGGCTCCAACACCTTGGGAAACTGCCTGGTTCATGCCACAGAAATCCTCTGCCTGCCAATTTACCAATGTGGTGTCATTTGGGGCTGATTGTTGTTGGAATGTATCTTTTTGTTGGATGTTTCCTTGAATGTCCTCGCCCTCCACACCAGTAGTTGTCACCATCAGTGCTTGGTTCAAAGCACCATTGAAGCACATGGATTGGTTATGTGGCTCATTGCATGGAAAACACTAGTCATACTCCTGAGCAATGTTGTTCTGTATTGGCACTAATGCCTTAGAGGCAGATATGGCATTTGGATTGTAGGGCTGAAATGGTCTATTGGCAGGAGGCCTTGTTTGATTCATATTTGCAGCTGGATTAGGTGGTCTTTGTGGTTGGTATGGCTGCCTATTAGGCTGAGCTTGGGGTTGATAAGAAGGTCTGAAACCTTGGGCTTGTTTCCTCTTGAGAGTAACTAGCTCATTGCCTAGGTTTTGCAATTGCTTCATGACCTCTTAAAGCTCATTTGGGGCACTTGGAGATGAAGTGGAAGTTTCTCTTGAACTCTGATTTCTAGGAGTGGGAGAAGGAGCCAAACTAGGTGCAGGATTGGTATTTGCGCTTTCTCAACTTGGAAACAATGGCATGGGAGGTCTAGGGGCAAGTTTGCCAGCTTGGATTAAACAATTTTCGGCCCTAATGGCAATGCTATAAGCCATAGGGATAGTTATGCCTCACCTGGAGTAGTCTGATTTTCTCCAGTGAAGTAGGGAATGTTCTTCAAGGCTGCAATAGAAACTGGATGTTGTGCATTGAGAGCAAGTGGGCTGCTACCTGTGAAGTTGACGTAGGGGTTGTTTTGAGCCATTCTAATTGGTCTTAAAACCCTTGTTGACTGAATGAAAGGCCTACCAGGTGGAGGAGTTGAGAGAGTTATGTTAGGTGGAGATGGAGACCTTTGAATCCTTCTTCCTCTTTGCCTTCTTCTTGGAGATAATTGCAGGTATTCAAACAAAAATTCTTCTTCTCCAACTCTTGACCTTGTGGTGATTCTTCTCATGAGTTTTCAGGCCTGCACTTGGAACCAGTTGATTCTTCCCCTTGGAGTCGCCAGATATGTAAATAATAGATCTTATAACCAAGAAAATTGCAGCAGACGCACATCAACCTTGCTGTGATAAAAATGAGACCTCTAGTGTCCCACCGGGCGTGCTAAAACTGTTGTTGCAGACTCACAAAACCCCTAGATGCATATCAGGCTCCTAGGTTGATGACTCTAGCATCCAGTGTGATTGCAAAACATGGAAACCTCTCTCCAAGCATGGGACTTGAGAAACTGACAGAGGAATCTCCATATTAGAGGCTGGTTCCTCAAACTCCTCTTATTTAGATCTAATGCTTGCACAACTACAGAGGTTCAGATCCTAATCCTACTCTAAATTACAACGAGACAGGGGTAGAAGTGAAAAAATTTAAACTAACTAAAGATGGTGATGCACCAAAAGGATTGGTGAAACATATTTGTCATGCAAATAGACACAGAACAAAGTTCACAACATAAAACATACACAGACTGATAAGGTATAATTTAGGATCTGAAATGAAGCAAATAATACAAACAGAGGACTAAAACCCATTCACAGAGCTTGCATTATCATTTCAGTGTCACAACCACGCATTACACCCTCAGAGAGGTAAAAACTGTTACAATATTTGGAGAGGTCTGATCCTTGCATCAATCACTTGTTGGACGTGAAAGAAGAAGTTTGCTATGCCCAAAAAATGTTCCCCCCTTTATAAATGAGCCAAATCTGCCTTTTACATTGCATGCGTCGAGCCTAGGAGACAGAAGCGTACAAAAAATGTGAGAGCCCATTCCTCCTTGACTGTAGGTGCATTAAAACGGCATGGGGGACCTTAAAAACCCATACCCTGTCATTTTTGACCGAATTACAGGAGAATGTGACCCATTCTGCATTAAATCTGGTTGATGAAATGTCACTTCTAGCCATGAACATGCGTCAGAGCCGTTTCTTAACTGTCTCTCTCCAGACTACGTGAAAATTCAAGATTAACCCAAAAATCATGTAGATGATTTCATAAGCTTTCCAATGATATAAATAATGTGCAAATCTGATCTCTGGATCGGAAGATATGGCGATCTGAAGATTTATGGCACAAAACAGGCAAAAACGGATTTTTAAATTTCTTCCCGTGCTCTGCCACCTGGATGACATGTGTCAAGCGTTGATTGGCTGCGTAATTCTCTCTCCTCTACTCACCTGTGGGTTTTCCTTGAAATTTTTTACTTTTTGATGATTTGGAACATTTTTCACTTTTTCTCCGCGACCCCGCCACTTGGGACACGTAGCATGCATTGATTGGTCATCAGGGGCACAGGGCAGACCTTTACTTTTAGCTTTGGGTAAATTTCTTGCCAAATTCTCTAACTCCTCCCCAAGCTTCGAGCTTCCCTACCTCATTGGACACGTGTCCTCTTTTATTGGCTCGGGTTAGTGTTTGAAACCTCGCCCTTTGAACTTTTGGACTTTTCCCCTTCTGACACGTGTCATGACTCGGTTGGTCTGCGGGTTTGCCGGCTTTTTCGCATCTCCCGCGTCTCTTTGTCTGAGATGTCCCAAGACTATTTGGGAAAAAAACCTCCTATCCACCTGAAATGGGCTTCCTTGTCCCTCATTCGGCCGATGACGTGGCGTTGCTTGATTGGCTTTCGGCTCCTTTGGCTATCTGTGTCCCACGCGTCCCTTTGTCCCAACTGTCCCAGTGCGAAAGTTCTCCGTTTCAGCTGAACTGGCTGGTTCGCGTCCTTCGCGTCTTCTTGTCCCAAATGTCCCAGAGCAGTTTGTCGATTTTCTTCTCCTTCGGTCGAACCAGCTTTCCGCGTCCCGCACGTACCGACGGCCCGGATGTTCCTTTGCTCTGCAGACTGCCTGGCGGCCTTTCAGCCGATTCGCACCCAGATGTCCCTCACGTCCCGACTGTTGCGCGGACTAGGACTTAGCCATTTTTCATGATTTTTTCTGGCCCAAGCTTACTTTTTGCAACTTTTTCACCTTTTCTCAGAACTTGCTCTTTTCAACCTGGACAGGAGAGTTAAAAAAAATTTGAGGGGACCCTGGGAACATGATTTTTTTCCTTGAATCAATCAATTTGCCTAGGGCTTGAGAATTCAATGCATGTTATCAAAATTTACTCTGGGGGGTGAATTTTTGATAACAGGTTCATCCATCTACCTTCTAACCAATATTATCCACCTCACCACTTGTAACAACAATGTTATCGCCCTTTCTACAATTTCCACAACAATGATTACCATGATAATGACTTCGATTCTCCTCATGATCACATACAACAATTAGAATACAAAGGTGTAATTTATTTATAATCTCTCTCTCGTGATAGATTTATCTCTCTTATCCCTCATAAGCAAACTTTCCACTACTTCTCACTTATTTCCTTCAAATCCATCTAACGTTTTCATCTTCCCACCTCCTAATCTCATCATCCAACCACATCCTCTAGCTAATCCACCTATAGTAACATCCTCTCATTCCTCGCACATTTTTGAAGTACCCTTTTAGCTTCCTAAGCCACTTTATTCCATACTTCTTACCACCACATCTCCAATTCTTGGCTGCATTTCCTTTGACATCTAGTTTGGCACTTACTTTCACACCATTTTTTATTAACATGCTCCCTACATGCCTTGCATACCTCTTCATCTTTGGTAGGTGACATTCATTTTCCATTTAATTACCCAATTATGTGCTCTCGTTCTATGGTTCACATAATACTACAACAATGATCCCCTAATTCCATACTTTCAGTTCTACGCTTATTGACATATATTTTCTAGCCACTCCTTCTACATGATGAGAACCATTTCCTGATGACACACTCTTGTACTATGATTCGTTATTTAATGTTGAGGTGGAAATTATAAATGAACCTCATCCTCACACTTGGGGAGATATCTCTATTCTTCCCCATTTGATTCTCATCACATACAATGACAGACATTCTTCAACATCTCATCATTATTCAATTATCAGCGCATCATTATTGATATGTTTCTCTATCTACCACAGCAAATCACATCCATACATTTGTACCTATTACATGTTATACAATACATTCCTATTCACACACATTCTGTATCTATTTCATTACTTGTTTATTCTTTCCACATCATGTCAAATTTCAAACATAAACAATATATATCAAATAAGCCATCCCACAAACTTCCTATATAATTTATCAAACTCAATAAATACTATCACAAACATATCATCATCATCACATAGTTTACAATAAACATTAACAATAAACACGACATAAACTCAAGTCACTATACACACACACACACGTATCTCTTCCAAAATCATAAGTTATAAAATAAAATCGCTAGGGGAAAATCCCCCCATGCATCACTACATCATGTACAATACATCATACATCATCCTCTCTATGACTATACACAATTGTGGGAGATCTAGAAATAGAGGCTTCACCACTCACACTACACCACTGATCTCCACGTCTATTCCTCTCTACCTAGCTCTGTAACATAGAAATATTCCCCATCTTCTCTGCATATCATCCTTTTAGGTCCACGTAGCATTAAAATATATCTTGAGATAGGAATCCTCCTCATAATGTATTTGTCACTCTCTTTGCCTCTGCACGATCATCATCAGGACTCCCTTAACAATACTATGCATGTCTCTGTTGTTATAACCATTAGCTCAAATAAATGCTCATGTTCACCTGTAATGGGAATCAACCGGATCTAGCATACCACCTCCCATAAGCACATCTAGGGGCACATTTCACGTCAAAATGTTCGTATGGAGGTATCCACAACCAACATTAAGTATTACACGTATTTACATGTATTAATCATATCAATCAAGAAATAGTAAACAAATAACATATAAAACAATACTTATTCTTCATTCTCGCTTCTACTACATCGTCTACCTTGGTGTGGTACATGTCTTGTCCCTCTACTCCTCCAAGTATCTACCCACCGCATGCATCCATAACTACTCGAAACAAAAACACCCATAGACATGTTTCCTAACACTGGTAATACACCTGAGTGTGCCCCTATGTCATTGAAATGTATGGGTTGTTTTGTGCCATCTGCCTTATATGGTCCTGGATGCACTAGTTGTGCTCGTGTCTGGCTCAACCTCACCCTTAATTATGTTTGCATATCTCATACATAAACACCATAGATATGGATCTAAGGTCCCATCCATGGCCACGCCAAACTACTTCAATATTCGATCACCCTGAAATTACTCAGTCACTTCTAGGGAACCGATCCTCTAACAACATAGTGTGTCATATGCACTATAACTCCACACCATCCTCTACCCATCCACCATAATAGTCTATATGGGTCTCCATCTAATGTCCCATTGGCCCATCTGATTTAGCAAAAACCTATGTTCGGTTGTACCCATCCACTTTTTATGGGTACCCACCCACATCGCTTCTGAATATCTCAAGTCGAGCCCAATCGATGCATGGCCCATAGAACATGGAAAATTTTAGTGGATAATCTTCATTAATTCACTAATCTTTTTTAATTCACAAATATTTAGGTTTTTTAAAGTTGAAATTGATTAATTTATAGGGTCAGGAATAAGGACTAGGTTGTCAAATTTTTCTATGTATAAGTTAATTTTTATGGGTCAATTTATCATTCCTACGAAATAGAAATTTGTAAAAATTGCTTTACTATAGTTATCTAATAGCATTTTTTATACTACTGTCTGACAACATATAGTATGTTTTTATCTGGTAGCATAAAAAATTCTACCATATGGAAACATATAAAAAAAGATACCGTCTGGTTAGCATTTAATAATGATGTCATGATGTCTTCATAGTTTCCATTTGTGTAGAATAAAATTTTCACAAATTGTGTCAACCAATTTCTATGATATGTTTTATGGGGAGGTCTTAAAATTTTTCCTACCATAGAGTGGCAAGAATTTAGAAATGTCCTTATATGGAAACACATTCAACAAAGTAGTGGCTCATAGCCCACCACCATGATCCTCCTTTGTGAACCTATATAGGTCTCAGTACAAATAATCCAATACACACCATACCGAAGTATATCTAGTTACTATGTTGCTCAATGTGCCGAAAAAATAGTATGCATCCGATAAAAAATCCAAAATCGACCACCCTCCACTACCACTAACACAGTTATGACAACTACGATAATATTTACTCATCCGCGGAATACCAAATTTAACAATAGCATCCAAACTATTATGTGTCTCGGAATGTAATCATTTCCCTATGAAATATCATCATGTTGCCGTCATTTAACTTCATGCTTCCAAAACGGCCATGATTTGTACTCTCTCTTGTATTATAGGAAACCCCAGTATCCTATATACATCATCTAGGGTAATCGTCACCTCGCCTATCGAAAACAAAAAGGTAAAACTATCTGAGCACCATCATTCACACAAGGATGTCAACATAGGAATATTATGCGGCATTTCTGATAATCTAGAAAATTTGTGTAGTTTGCCACGGTGTAATAGATCCCACTCTGCATCTGATAAACCGCAAAGTAAGCAATGGACTCAAGTAACTAACCCACACAAAAACACTTTGTGGTTTATATCTATCTGCAAAACACAAACAAAATCAAAATCCTTACATTAACACACCATGAATACTAAAAAATCAGTCACCATAGCATCAAAATTCAACAAAATACATACATTCCCCAAAATCATGTGCCAAAAACCATACTCTGGAATGCTACCCCCTAGGAACAGGTCATTGGAATCCAAAATCAGGTCACTAGCACAAAGAAATGAGTGCTAGTGTTCCCATGGATAGAAGCACCTTATCTACTCCCATCTTGGATAAAAATGCCAAAAGTTACAGAAGCTCAAATTTTACTAAAAACATTAAAAAATACATATTGAACAAAAATTTTGAAAAATAATCACACTTAGCATCTCATTGGTCGTATGTGAAGTTACAAATTCTTCCACTCTCTCAAATCACTTCAAGCTTGCTACTCTAACATGTGACATTCTCATATCTCAGAGCTTAAATTTTAACTATTCTCAGTTAAAATAAAATTACAATACACTTTTTCACTATTACTATATACTGTAATTCCTATTTACCATATACTACAGTCACTATTTGCAACCACTTTTACAACTATACCACATTGCCCAGTTTCATTCATATCTTGAGCCTCGTAACTCCGTGTGTCTCGGTGTTTGCGCAATACAGATAATAATTTCCCCTAGCACTGTAACCTACAAATTTCAACATTCATATTCACATCTAACATAGGTGCTGCTAAATATATATTCATACTACAACTATACTATCCCATACTATTTCTTATTTACTATTACAAATCTTATACATCTTGCTTTCGGGTCAGTGCTCATTTCTCTACCCTCCATCCTTTTTTGAAAGGGGGGGCACCTTATTGGGATCATATTATAATCCTTCTCTGAGTACAATACAATCAATTGAAACTCCTAGCATATTACTATTACAACTTTTTATGATCCCATTCAAACAAAGGTACGATTGTTCTATGTGATAATCAATATTGTCTACTATTTCAAATCTATTCCCCTAAACAACCTAATTTAGGGGAAAATAAAAAACATCTCCATGACTAATCTCCTAACTACATATTGTTTAAAATGATCTCCTATAGGTCAAATCAATCAATTAGTACAATAAGAACACTTATTATATCTCCTAAATGACCTAACTTTGGAGCTACATTACATTATTATAGCTTCTAGATAACCTAACTTGGAATCCATCTATAAAAATTAAAATAGGAACACTTGTTACTATAGGAGTGGGGGTAATGAAACATCATTTCCTTTCCTAGACTACTCTTACATGCATTCTTCAATTAGAACAAATAATTTTTCAATCATAACTAATCATAACTAAATTTGGTCTCTATCTATTTGTAGTAGTTGGATGTTTTAAGGATTCAGTCATGGATGGAGAGTAAAACTAGACCTCTCTCCCTGACATTTTTCCTCTCGCGGAAGGACCCCCAAATCCTCCAATTTTCAAACAAAATTAGGTTGGAAATTGATCACTCCCTTCCACTTCTATCACCTCCAATAAAAATAAAAAATATCCAAAGTCTCCAAATCATTTCAGTTATTTCTACAAGTTATCCTTGCGATGCTTTGTTATCTCTTCTTATTCCACATGCCTCAAAACATTGACCAATGATTCGCCACACTACAATTTTCTACATTCTACATGAAATTTGCAACATGAATTCTCTGAACTCTATACAAGTATGCTACTTACTTTATTTACTCTACTTCAATTTCATTCAACTAGCCTAAGGGGGGGGGGAGGGGAATGTAGACACAAAATCATGGAAATATTACTATTTATACTATGTCGTTAGTATTTTGTTTATATGCATGGATCTCCAATAAGAAAAGTATTCACTGGTGACACAATTCTTTGTCCATATACTTTCTTTGATTATTTTGATTGTGTTTCTCTCTCACATCTCTCTTTTTTGTTCCTAGTTACGCTCAGGTCATAGGGATCCCTCATTGTCGGTCCTTTCACATTTGTCATCATTTATCCCAAGACACTAGTGCCCACTTTACAAACTAGTGTCTAGTCACTGTTTTCTATTATGGGTGCTTCTTTCCTCTTTTTTCTTTTTACACATTTTGACATTATTGGTTGGCCTTTTTAGTTTTCTAATCCTTATCCCATGTTCATAGTCTTCCTTTTGTGTCACTGGTGTCAAAATTCAAACAAGAGCTCCATATATATACACAACATACACTCTATGATTATGGTTGGTAATTCTAAGGGGCAAGAACATCTACATACTATCACTACCATCGAAGGGAATACATTTTTTAGGCTACATACACTGTATATAAAGGGTAAGTGTTGAATTCCATACCACACATTTGCATATAATCTTGCTACAACCTTCTATATTTTCATCATTAGCGTGAGGGAAACCTAAGGACACTATTTCACACACAAGTACAAAGAACTAAATGGATTATGGAATGTAGTGTAACACTCGATCATAAGTTCACTCTTCAAGTGATCACTGGGGTCATTCTAACTTAACATTTTATATATTTCATATAGATTTGATGTGTTTGTAAGCTTGTACTGGTAGGTAGGGTTTTTCTTGTAGGTTACAGGTACCTTTGGTGATAAAAAGTGAATATCATGTGATTAACTAGAATTAGCAGTGAAACCCTATTGAAATAGAAAAACCATATCCTAAGTCTCTACACAATCACCAATACCCCGTGCCTCTTCCCTATACTTGGAGACCCAATCTATCTCTACTCTTGAGTTCTAGAATTCACAAGGAACAATTACGACATGATTTGCATCATGTTTAGCACTTTATCTTGCTTATATAATTTCTAGATCATGTGGGAAAAAAATAAGTCATTTATCTCTCCCATTTCCTTTTAGTTTTACATTGTTTTAGAGTGTAGCATCTGTATTTTACTGTATTTTATCATATTATTTACTCTAAAATTATATTTAATTCCATTGTTAATAAATCACCTAGATATTGTTTCCAACGATAATGACTCATTTCTCTTTAATTTCCTTCTTGAAGAGGATTTTAATAGGGTTATTAACTAAGGCCCTTGTTTTTTTGTTGATAATTTTCTTAATATGGTTAAATGGTCCCATGGTTTTCTCAGGTTTTCCTCCTATCTGTTTTCATATCTATGTTAGACTTGTAGATGCACTCCATCTCGAGTTCTAGGAGCTAGATGTGATTCAGGGAATTGCTAGTGCTCTTGGAGCACTTTTAGAAATTGATATGACAACTAAAGCATGGTCACAACTGTTTAATGCTCACTTTTGCATCATTTTCCCAACTGGTAAACCCTCTCCCTCTACGAGGATCAGAACAAAAAACGTTTTCTAGGTTCAAAGCCCTATTTTTGAAGAATTGAGGATTGTCTGTTCCAATTGTTTTGAAGTTGGGAATTTCTATGATAGTTGTGTGGCTACGTTGGATTGGGAACGTAAGGATGCCCCTGATGGGGACGTCTCTGCCCATGTTGTCAATGTTCTATTGAATCCGACTTATTCTATTCAAAATCCTTACTTTTTTCTAGAATATTCGTTAAAGGTCATGAAAAGTTGTATGTGGTCGTGACACTATCTGCTGCTCCATGCCCTAGGTCTACTCTTCCCTCGCAATAAAATGACTGCATGTTGCTTGGGTAGATTAAAGCTGCTCCTGAGAGATAGATGGTTGAGGTTGAGGTTGAGGTTGAGCCTATGTCACGTCCTATGTGTGGCCCGACAAAAGTGGTGGATAATGTAAAGACGAGAGGGACGCTATTTGGGTCCGAGACCGAGTACTAACTGGAGGACGCACGGTGCACGAAGGGTTGAATCCAGTTACGGTTCACCTACCCCTCCAAAGTATTCTTTTGGTTTTCCCGAGGTAGCTCCTACAATTTTTTATTGCTCTAGGATTTAATTTGAGTAATACTCCCTTCCTCTGACATAATCCACGAAACCATTATAATGTATTTTTCATGACTATCCTGTGGCAATGACTAATTTGGTTAACAAGTTAGTCGAGGAGGTCGACACGGAAGAGTCGTTTGAAGAAGCAAGATGGAAACTGGAAGCAAGATATTCCTCCTCCTTCTTCTCAAAATAAAACATGATGCTTTTAATAATAAACACCTACACAAAAAAATTGCCTTACAAGTCAACACAAAATCTCTGACAAGAGATAATTAGGCAGAATAATCAACCAAAAAATAAATGTGCAGCAATCATAATTAAATGCAGTTCTGATATGTCAGAGAGCCAAATATGGGGGGAAGACATATATTAGTTGCACAATAAATTTTGACTTGATTTTCCAACACTCCCCCTTAATTATGAATAGCTGTAGATCATGGAAATTTGAATCAAGTTTGTTCAAAAACTGTTGTAGCATTTCCAGAGCTAACTAACAGTTTCTGGAGCTGCTAACTTGTGCAAAGTCACAAACTCCTAGGCCATCCGTACAAACATTGATTTTGTGAGGAGATAGGAATGGTGAAAATGGAGGCCAAGAGGTAACATCGATATTGTTGCCATGGCTAATGAATCATTTCTCTTTAATTTCCTTCTTGAAGAGGATTTTTCTAGGTTTATTGAGGAAGGCCTTACGTTTTTTGGCAAGACTATTCTGAATATGGTCAAATGGGCCCATGGTTTTCTTGGTTGTCCTCCTCCCAGCTCTTTTCACGTGTGGGTTAGACATCTTGCTCCGCCTCAAAAGTTCTGAGAGCCAGAAGTGATTCAAGAAATTGCTCGTGCTCTTGGAACCCTTTTAGTTGTTTATCTGGCCACCAAAGCATGCTCTAGACTGGTGTATGCCCACTTCTGCATCAGTGTCCCAACTAGTAAACCCGCTACCTCTAAAAGGATCAGATTAAAAAATGGTTTCTAGGTTTAACACTTGGTTTTTGAAGAATTGAGGATGTTCGGCGCCAACTGTTTTGAAATGGGGAATTTCTCGGATAGTTGTGTGGCTACATTGGCTTTGGGACGTAAGGATTTCCTTATTGGGGACGTCTCTTTCCGCGATGTCAATGTTTTTTTGAATTTGACTCAGTATTTTCGAAATCCTACTTTTTCTTGAATATGTGCTAAAGGGTCTGAACAAATGTCTATGGAGGTGGCATTGTCTACTGTTCTGTACCCTGGGTTTTCTCTTCCCTTGAAATAAAATGATTTCGCGTGGATGGGGGAGAGTAAATTTTCTCTTGAGAGATAGTTAAGGTTGCGATCTGATTGCGGCCCGTCAAATGTGGAGGATAGTGCAAAGAAAGAGGGAGGACTGTTTGGGTCTGAGACCGAGTCATGGTTGGAGGACAGTTCACCTGTCCCTCCGACGTCTGTGATTTATTTTCGTGAGGTGGACCCTCTATGTTTTGATGATTCTGGGCTTCAATTTGTGGAAGACTTACTGCCTCTGGCGCAATCCATGGAACCATTACAATGTATTTTTCGCGAGTCTTTTGTGGTGATGACTGATTCTGTTAACGAGTTGAATGAGGTCCATGAGGAAGCATACACGGAAGATTCGTTTTAAGAATCGATATTGAAACTAGAAGAAGAACTATTCTTGAAAGGTAAATTAGAAGTTTTCTTGAATATTATTATATTGATTCTGTTAATGTTCCTTCTTCTTTTTCTTAGGTTTTTACAGTCCACGATGCCATGGGGCGGCCTATTTTTGGGTCTACAAGCGGCTTATAGCATTAGGGACTACCTCATACTCACATGTGGGAGGCAACTAACTTTGCTACAAACGAGGTGTACATACCCTACCCCCTGCAGGATTTGAACTTGTGACCTCTATTTCAAGAGCACATGTTCCTAATCCGCTCTCCAGGTCCGGTGTTGGATTGGGCAGCATTAATCTTGACCCTGAAGCTCTTAAAATCTTTAATGTTTGGGAGGGCCCTAGATATAAATATTAACTAAGGATGATATTTGGCTTATAGAATGATCTTAAGGATCCATTTGATGAAAATAGCTAGAATATAGTCTGCCATAGGAGGTCTATGTTGAAATGATTGTTTGGTCTTTTATTTTTTATGTCACAGCTCGGATGCTTGTTTTTGTTGTTTCCTTTTGGTCTTCATTGTTCTATCTTGGCAATTGGCCTTTTTGTTTTTCGGTAGGGCCCTATTCAAAAATCCTTTATCCTTGATAAACAAGAGTGTAAGAATATGATATATTTTCAAATAAATATAATAACTTTATTTTTCATATCTTAACATACATATAAACTATTTAAGTATAGATCAATTAAAACATGTGATAAATATAGTAAAATAGATTAATATCAATGCACTTATATTTTTGAATTGCTTGAGAAATCATCTAGGTGTGACTTAAGGATAACATTATCAAAATCCTTCTACAAATGTTTCATCCTTGATTCTAGAACTTCACTATGCATAAGGACAAACCAATTTTCCTTATACTAATTTTTTTTACAAAAATTCTTGTAAGAAGATTAGTGATTGAGTTGATATTCAATCTATATACAACCTATATTGTCACTACTCTAAATATGTCTCAAACCATGTGTAGTTATGCACCTAGTGATTCAACAAAATTCTATATGGATGAAATTATATTTGATAATAGTAACACTAGATCACATTCTTCGTATGAACTTAGCTCTCTTCTAATTTCTTTATATTTGAGGGATCTTGATTTGGAAGCTTGACCCCTAAACCTACTCTAAAGTGTTCCAAACTTATGTCGAGGTTCTTCCTGCTATTTTATATTACTTTAGTAATTTTAGGATATATTTTGATTTCTTTTAATTTTTTGTAATTTAGGAGATCTTAGAAGTGAATGAATGAACATAGTACACTTGATTATGTAGTGTTCCATCAAAATAATTTCACATTACAACCACCCATAGTATAAATTACAACCCTAAAAGATATGTAAATTAAGGATCTTTCCATTGGGTTTCTCTATATGGGACCAATCTAGATAAGACTAAATTAGTGGATAGTTTAGTCATATTGGGTAATTTGGTCTAGAGGTGAAAACTGGTGTCATGAAGCTCTATGCACAAAATTTGAATTAATTGACTAATAGTTTTTATATGATCTTGGAATTAAGTGTCTTACATTGTAAATAAGGAGATACATTATTTTAATAGGTCAAATAATGGAATATTATATACCAATTAGATTCAAAATAGGTGCACAAGTCATGATTTTAGGAATTGAATCAACACAGATAAATTATTAAGTGATAAATTAAAAAAAAAATCTGCATAAACTATAATGTAATGTATTGTAAGTTTTAAGTAATTATTGATTACAAAATTTTTAAGGCTATGTAATTGATAGATGAAGTCGAAAAATGATTATATAAACCTCTTAGTGCAAGGAAGGAGGAAATGCAATAGCTATAAATCTATGAAACACTATAAATTATGTAAAAGTTGTTAGAAGCCATATGTAGAATGTTAGTTTTCCTATTTATAACATTTATAAATATAAAAATATTATAAACATTAAAAGTGTAAGGATGTTTCTTTATCTCTATTTCTTAGTTGTATTTTTGGTGTAATTCTAGTTAGCATTTTGTGTAACTCCAAAATGTGATGGAGTTTAATGATGCTTTTTCTATAAACATAAACATAGTAATAGTGTTGGAATTGATTTATCAAACTATTTTAGTAGTGTTTGGAATGAACCATTCTATAAGATACCCACCTAATATATGTGAGCTATATTGGTTAGCTAGTATATATTTTTTACACCAATATTATAATTATTCATTATTTGCACTATGTTACTTGATTCCCCCTTTGTGTCAAATCAATGCCGAAACCAAAAAACACTAACCTATATCATTGAAACCCAAATTCATGTATGAAATGAAATAAAATTGCACAAACCTATATCATTGAAACCCAAATTCATGTACAAAATGAAATAGAATCGATAAGAAACAAACCCCTTCGTTTAAAATCCATCAATTATTCAATTTTAAGATTGATGATATACATACTCTTATAAGCTAAAGTAAGTATGATAACAATGAAAAAGGATGATAAACCAAATCAAATATAATAGTGACAATAGTGCATTATTACGTACACTGAACCTAGTCACGACCAAATCAATTGATTATTTTATCAATATGGAGACAAAATACTCTCAATTATTATAAGTATAATATTTAAACAAAATCAGTGTGTCATTTATAGCAATCTAAAAAATATGGGAAAAATATGAAATAAACTAGTAATAACATTGATCTTCACATTATGCCAAACTTAACAAGAAAAATTTGAGTCAAAATACATAATTTCATGACCATAATCAAGACGAATTTTAGTAATTACTGCATATTTGGTCAAATTTGTATCTCAAATCATTCCTCCAACATCAGAATCTCCAAAGAAAAGTCAGGTAATATACAATCAAGACAATATGATGTCAAAATCCAATGATGAAATTCATCCATGAAATTATAATTTTATCCTACCTACCACATATCCAACCCAAGGCTTGTTGTTTCCCCTAGAATGGAAAGAAATGAAGTGTTCTCTTTAATGACTTCTAGATGAAAATTGGAACCAAAGAAATCATTGTGCGTTTGAGTTGTGCTTATATCCCTTTAACCAAATTGACGTATGATGTAACTCCTTTCATAATTTAAATGAATGTCTTGAACTAAACCTCCATTATTAGGAAGAAATATTCTCCCAACATCAAAAGGATGCCCACTAACGAAGATATTTCCACTGACACTATTAGTGAGGAATTTTATCTAACAATGAGACAAGATCTAGTTATGGCCTCTACACAGATATCTTCATCACTATTCATTTTGAAAAAAACATATTAACCATCCAACTTAATCATATATACCTTTATCTCATAAAAATTGTCAATAAGATCTCACACCAATCCTTTTATTTCAGCACCTTGAAGCTATCATATAATATATGGGAATTACATAGGGTATCCCATTAGAGAACCACCACAAGAGCTTCGTGATCACCCTAGACATTCCCACTTACATTGAACAATAAATTGATTTCTTAGATTTATCTGTAAAATTATCTTTCGATAATCTTTCTTGGCCAATGGAACAGCGAATGGAGGGGAGTGTTTCTAGAAAAGGGAATAGAACATGGGTAGCTAAGCTATTTGGTGAGGTGAATCAGGAGCCTGTGAAGCTCTCGCCTTTGTGGAAAAATGAGGAACCACTTCTGGATATTCCGAACTTCATCATTGATGGATCCAAACAAATATTTTATTTTATTATTATGGGTAGATTTGTGGGGATATGTGACTCCGTAAACTGTCTACTTTGGAACTCTACGAATCACACAACTATGTTGTTCTACTTTTAACTTTGGAAAATGACAGATTTGCTTGAAAAATTTGAGCTTCGTGATTGATTTTCTATTGTTATCGAAAGGAAATTACAGAGAAGGAAAGAATTCCAAAACTTCAACACCAATAATTTTTATCCTAGAAACCTCTAGAGGAGGAAAAACCAGTCAGGAAGGGAAATTTCTCTGTCTTCCCACTTTTATTGGCCAATTCAAAACTATATGTATAGAATTTACAATAAGTATGAAAAGAAGAAACAATGTAAACCTTCTCTCCAATTACTTGCTTGCTCTATTTCTACACCTTTCTCCTACAAATTCCACTCCAACACTAAAGATATTGCTCAGTACTCTCATTAAACTATGTTTCTCAATCTCTCTGGATCTTCAAATGATCATTCTCTTTCTCCTTTCATGCATTTATAGTCCTTCACATGTCCTCCCCTACACTAGAGGATATGAAATGACATGGAAGGGGAAGAGACACAGTTGGACGCTTCAAATTCACGTCAATTCGCGTTCCACTCTTCTTTTCTGTTTGAAAGTGTCAAGACCGCTGCCCTGAGAAGACCGAAAGTCTCAAGACCATCGCCCCTACATGGAGGTAGTTATAAAACCGCCGCTCTGCACAAAGCAGCGATTCCTTTCAAAACCTTCATTTACCTCATTTTAATAACTTTTCTTATTTCTCCTTCTTGGTGCTAATGGAATTGATGAAGTGGTGTGTTTTTATAGATCCCTATGGATCATACCTCCCCTACTTAGTAGGCTTTTGGTCCCACGTCAAAAGCTTAGTGGGGGTATGGTAGAGGAATCAACTCCCTCTCGCACTCATTCGAGTAACTCTGGGTCTGCCTTGGTGTCGTCTCTCGTCCAACATGCCAAGACTCTTGTGGATCTCTGGTTTGTTGCTCTAGTGCTACATCCTCCTCGGAGTTACCTCGAGTACAATCCTATTTGGAAGGAAAATTTTGTAACTTTCCTTCTTTGTCATGCATAGATGGCATTAGTGGATGCAAGATCTTTCAAATTTCTATCGCGTGCATCTGGATGAAGTATGGCTTGAAGGTTTCTCCTCCAACCTTCTCAAGTATGACGAAGGTCCCATACTGTAGTGGTTTAGTCCTTCTTTCTTGTCTTTGTCTCTTGAGATGGATTTTCCGAGCCCTATCCAAGTAAGTTGCTGCTATAGTCACCACATTTCATTGTATCTCATCTTCTCTTGTTGCTCAATGGTCAGGTCCAGTGAATCCTTAGGTAGATACAATGATTGCATAGTGGAAGTTTGTTTTTCTCCTTGAATGAGTAGTTCCTATGGTGGATTCTTCTACAAAAAGTGAGAAGTGCTATCCAAATTCTCCATCCTTTGGTTTGAAATATCTGTTCTCTCACATCCATTTTTATTTTCTTCCAATCAAAGAAAACAAAATTGATGATTTTCCTTAATAAGCCTTGGTGTTTGGTTGGAACTTACCATAGCCTTCTTTGATTTGTTCTGGTGTTCCCAGATGTTAAAAATGCCTCCATCTTTGACCCATTTGTACCAGTTCTCCCTCCTTGTGAACACAACATCCCTGTCATACAAGTTAGGACTTCCGAAGACATTGTCAAATGCATCAAGTTGAATAATATCAACCTCTAATACATCTATGTATTAGGTATTTATCCCAAACTGAAACTTACACTTCCTTGTAACTTGTTTTTCTACACCCTTCTTCACCCATCCTAGTGGGTATGGATTTCGATACGCGTAATTATCTAGACCAATTTGTTCTACAACCACATCAAAAATCAAATTTGACTGAGAACGAAAATCCACTAAAAGGGGTTACCTTAGTCTTCTTGATTTGGATTCTTATTTGGAATATCTTACTCATCTCTTCTACTTCTATTGCCCCGCAAATGTTAGTTGCCATGCATCCCATCCTCTCGTCTACGTCTGAACCATCCTCAATATCCTCCTCTCTTTCCGTCTTCACAGTGGCCATCGATTTCTTAGAATCCTTGGTATGGTGCTTTTGATGTAATTCTAGATGAAACTTCCAACATGTGGCATCACTATGTCCATTTACATCAAAATTCTTACAGAAATTCTTAGGATCTTTACAAGTATGCAAAGCAGTAACAACATGTTTACCTTTTTGTTTACCTCTTCTACTTGTCTTCCCTTGTTCTTTTTCATGTTGTTCTGTTGACTTGTCTCCCTTTGTCTCTATTTTTCCTTGCTTCTTCTCGTCATCAATGTAGTATGCTTGTATACAAGCTTCATTGAGATCCTTGGGATTTGTGGAGATCACATTCCTCTGAAGGTGAGTGTGAATTCCTACCAAATACTTGGTCAAAATGTCCTCATCCTCCAAGATCATATTAAGCAACATGGCTTGTCTGTGAAATTCTGTAGTGTAGCCTTGCACACTTTGACCGCTTCCCTATCTAAAGTACTGCCACTTAATCATCATGTTAGTCTTATGGCCAATAAGATATAAGTTATCCCTAATCAATTCTTTAAAACCTTTCCAAGTACTAGCAATAGGAATTTTTTTGTTCTCAGAAGTGGCTATATGGGTTTCTCACCAAACCAAAGCATGACCTTCTATTTTGACACATGAAAAGGTGATCCTTTGTGACTCAGTGACATTATGCACACTAAAGTAGACTTCCAATTTTTTTAGCCATTTATCCAGTAATTTTACATGTACTTGTCCTTCAAAATTATTTATTTCCACTTTTGATTCAACTTTGAAAGGTGTATGTGTAGATTTTAGCTTCTCGCTTACAATTGATGTCTCTCCATGCTCTTCCCATTCTTCCTCTTCGTGGCTCTTTCTGATACCAAATTTTTCAGCTAGTGCTTGAACTACCAATTCCATGGAATCTAACTTAACCGAAGCTATCTTTTACAGATTTGAAAACTCTTCTTGGTTTCTATGCAATCTATCCATCATGGTCTCTAGCATCTCGACTCTAAGGACCAAGTTCTCTTTCTCTGTTTCATCTTGAATTCTCTATTTCAACTTCTTTATAGAAATATTTGGCTCAGAAGGTAAAACTTCTTCACCTTTGGACATTATCACTATCATATAAATCACAACAAAGATTTGAATACCACAGTCTCCTAGTTACAAAATCATCTCTGATACTAAAATGATCTGTAAACATCTACTTTAGAACTCTACAAATCACACAATTATGTTCTACTTTCAACTTTGAAACTAGAAAAATCATCTTGTAAAAGTAGTACTTCGTGACTAATTATCTAGTGTTATAGAAAGGAAATTACATAGAAGGAAAGAATTAAAAACCTTCGACACCAACATGTTTTATCCTGGAAACCTTCAGAAGCTGAAAAACTAGTCGAGAAGGGAAATTGCTCTTTTTTCCCACATTTATTAGCCAAGTCAAAACAATAAAGTACAAAATTTACAATAAGAATGAAAATAAGCAACAATGTAAACCTTCTCTCCAATTACTTGTTTTATCTATTTCTACACCTTTCTCCTACAAATTCCACTCTAGCACTGACGATCTTTCTCTCTGCTCTCATTAAACTCTGCTTCTCGATCTCTCTATATCTTTGAATGATTATTCTATTGATCCTTTCATGAATTTATAATGCTTCCCATGTCCTACCATGCATTAGAGGATGTGAAAGGCCATAGAAGGGGAAGAGACACAGTTGGGTTCTTCAAATTTGCATCCATTCACGTTCAATTCTTCTTTTCTATTTGAAAGTGTCAGGACTGCCACCCTGAGCACATCGGCAGTTAGTATGACCACTTCCCTAGCTGGGAAATGGTTTCAATAACTACATCCCTGCAGGGAGGTGGTTTTGAAACCGTTTCTTTGCACAGAGCGGTGGTTCCTTCCAAAACTTCCGTTTACCTCATTTTAATCACATTTCTTATTTCTCTTTCTTTGTGCTGATGGAGCTGATTAAGTGGTGTGTTTCTCTAGATCCTTATGATGATGCTGACCAACTTTTGATGCGGTAAGATAATGGAGGACAAGAAAATGGGGTTGAAAGGTAGAATTTGATGCCTTGAATGGAGAAGGGTTTCATTTTTTTCTTTTCTTTTGTGCTGGAATTGCAGAGAGTTTATAACGAAGGTTCGTGGTTTTTTTGTAGTGTTACTTTTACTTTTCACCAATGGTATATTGGTATGCTCCATGATTGTTGTAATTCCAGCTGGGCATCGAACTCTCCCTTTCTACCTGCCACCTTGGCTTTCCCTCCCAACCACCTACCTGCCATCGATTATGGCTGTCTTGTTTGTCCTGGCGTGAGGAAAGGGGTGGAGTCACGTTTTTTTTTTTTCTTGCCGTGATCTCTTTAGGATTCTCCTTCAATGCATGCAGGTGGGAGGTGGGCGCGTATCCTTCTTGGACGTTTTTTCTTTCTTCCCTGTCACCTCATTCTGACCTTCTCCTCCTTGGCGTGTCCTGAACGGTGGATGCTTTAATGGTGAAATGAAGGTCTGTCGCCCTGGTGTTGCGTGAGAGGGTTTGGATCCTCGAAATCATGCTGTGCAGGCGGCTACAGTGGAGCGCGGAACTGAAATTCTCCTCGAAAAGTGCCGTGAGGAAGCTTTTGGCGTTATGCAGCAGCTACAGGGCAGAGAGGTAACTTATCACAGAAGATCAGCCGCCTCCAGAGAAAGTATGGGCGACAGCTGCTGCAGGGCGATCCCAAGGCACCGTCGGCGTTGATCCTGATGTTCTGGTTGCACGCGACCACAGTGGGAGACTCAGTCTTTCTTATCGTTGCTGTGTGTTTTGTAGTTCACGCATTCATTCCTCTGTCTGCCCTCTGCATCCAACGCCTCCTTCTTCCTGCCCTGAACCACGAATGCTTTCCTGCGCTCCATCAAATGCTGAAATAGATGAAATTGCTACAGCGTGTTCTGGAAAGTGGTTTCATTAATGGTGAAATGAAGGTCTATCTCCATGGCATTGCATGGGTGGGTGTGGATTCTCAAATTCATGCTATACAATGGAGCAGCTTGCAGTGAGTCCAATGGGAGAGATTCTCAACACTCCTACATTCGGACTTTGTATTCATGTTGTAGTAGAACTTGATGAACCTGTGGATATATTTTTTTCTGACGCTAAGAAAACTATATCTGAACTTCTCTCACAGAGCCCGCGATTCTCTTCTGTTCCGATTATGAAGGATAATGGAGTGGTGCAATGGAAGGAAACTGAAGTGAACGTGGACGACCATGTTTTTGTTCCTCAGTTCCCTCCTCATCTCACATCATACGATGAGTATGTGGAGGAATATGTATCAGATATGCTTTTAAGAAAGCTCTCTCCCTCTCGCCCTCTTTGGGAGTTCCACTTCCTTAACTACAAAACCACAAATGGAGAAGCCATAATGATTGTGAATGTACATCATATGCTGGGGGACGGTGCTTCCCTTGTGGCTTTAGCCAGGGCCTACTCTACAAGGCCTAGTCATAATCCCACCCTTTCCCAAACTCTTATATCTTCCACTTCCCACCACACAGAGCTCCCCGCACAAGTTCATAAAATTAGGTCACTAGACACCACCTGGTTCGGGTTTGATGGTTTATACAGGGTATGGAATCTGGTGTTCACTGTTGTGCTTGTAATGTGGTACACATTACTTGATCTGATTACAACTTTTTCAAGGTTTAAATGGGTGGAGGATAGCATGTTCCCCATTAGAGGACGTTCCTGGAGTAGAGATGTTGCCAAAAGTTATAGCTTCCAACAAATTCAAACTGCATGATATTCGAGAAATAAAGAATCGTGTTGGAGGGACTGAGAATGATGTGGTAATGGGTGTTGTATTCTATGGATTTCGGCTGTACTGTCAGATGGATCTTCCCGGTAAAATAACCCTACTTACACCTTGAAAATACATTTAAACAGATTAATCGTCATTTTAAATAGATTAATTTTTTAATAGAGTTTAGCCTGCCACATTTTTTTATTGGGTGGTCATTTACTCAACCATCAATCTTATGTATTGTTTCCGGTTAACCTGTTGTGCATAATGTCATGAAAAACAAATTGCTTGCTATTATCTGAGTTTCTTCAACGAGTCACTAAGTTGGCAAGCATAAAGGTTTCTGTTGGAATTATCACACCTAACAAGCTACACCTGAAATGTTGCACCGAGAGTTTGATGCTGTCCTCAAATGTGATGAAGGAAAAGGCTTATATATATCATTACGGTTGATGCCTTTCAGAATCAGGAGCGTGATGTAATCAGTATGTCTTGTGTCCGAGCTTCAAATCATGGGGCTGGTTTGTAGCTGTTTTTCACTGCGTGAATGTGGCGCTAGCACGAGCTCGCAAAGCACTTTGGGTTAAGGGCAAGCAGCGGCTTTGAGTCAAATCTTTTTCATATGGAGATGGCGTTCTAAACCAGGCATGTTAAGACTAGCCCCTGAAATATTTTGCTTTCCTTTTTCAACTTCATGAAATAAATGATCTACTACCTGAAATGACGCTTTAAGATGGAATATTGTGTTTGATTCTATCGATTGTCCTTGATTGCATTGGTTTCTTTATTTTCCTGTTCCTTCTCCTGAATCGTTGTTCCTTTCATGATTGGTTTGCATAGGGGAAAATTGTTGTTATCTTTACTTTGTTGTAATTATATGGCTGAGAACAATGTTGTACTTGCTTTGTTTCTTTTGGATCAAATCATCTGAAATGGAAAGAGACATTCTTACGAAACATGGAAGCTTAAAAAAAAAAATGTGTTACCTTTCAAAATGCTTGGTTATGGCTACCCTAAGCGATATCAAATCAATAAAGGCTCATAAATGCTTGGGTCTGATTTCTGCTCGATAGTAGATACTTCTTGCTTTTTGCTTCCTTAGGGGGTTGCCTTCATTAGTATTGCTGCCCCACTCGAATGCTTCTTTCCTCTTTGGCTTGTTCCCTTGCTTGTGCTGACAAGATAGTTATCACCTTTCAGATCTTCTGAATGTAGACTTACCGCTGGATAAAACACAAATGCGTGTATATTTCTTTTGCGGTGTTTTATCATCATTGATAAGGAATATCAAAAATATAGAAATCTGGGTCCTTATCTAGAGTGGCTCTTGTTTTATTAGTTGTAACACTACTCCTTGAATTACCTTTCTATTGAATGTAATTTGTTGCGTAAGTGAGAGTCCTACTGGAATGAATTGATATTGTACAACACTTTACACATAAGTGCTATATTGTCTTGCATAGTAGTATGTATGCTATTTATGAAGATTACGAATGAAGTTTGTTTAGGCTTTCCATTTGAAAGTTGTCATGCTTGCCTACCTAGAGTGTAGCCTGCTTGTGAGCTATTTTGTTTATTACTCGTTTCCTAATAAGGCTTGCGGCTTGTAGTTTCTTCAATAATCTATTCTGGTATTAGACATTAGGAAGGAAAGAAGGAAGTTTCACTATTGTCCTCAATGCCCGAAAGTAGATCAATGGGATTCAGGATACAACCTTTAGCAATAGAAAGTTCTAGGAAGAGAGAATCCTAGTTGCATACCAAAGAAATTAGAGAGAATCCTAGTTGTTAACGTTTATTACTTTTAAAAGACCTTGTAAGGAAGAGGCGGTAGACCTCTTGTTTAGATCGCAACGATGGAATGTTTCCTTCGGGGTCACGTATCCCTTTATTGCTATGAAACATCCTCCTGGAAGGACTGGGTAACTATGTTTTGTTCCGCGTCTTGATCGTAACTAGTATGTCCTTGACTCTCAAGTTTTCTTTCCCTTTTATGGTGGATGGTTTGAATATTAGATTTAAGTCACGTAATCCATACGGTTGCATGATCAAAATTCTCTATACTATTGACCTTTCGTTCCTATCCCACGAGTTCTTGGATTGTTTCTTTGTTTTGTGATATACTGCTTGCTGGAATGTTTGACTTCCTCATTGTTGGCTGGTGTAGATCCTTACCTCGTGTGAAAAGTAGATTATTGGTTTGTGCTTTGATCCTTTCATGAAGTAGAACATTCCTTTCATGTCAATTGTTAAATGTTAGCTTATTATTTCAATGTATAGACTTAACATGCTCAGTTCTTGCGAACTGACTTTAGTTAATATTTGTGCAGATGGATTATGCGAGTAGACTAGAAGAAAAGAGTGTAAAAGTTTCATCTGTACCATTATGAAGTTCCTTGTAAAAATGTCCAATGTGTTGTAAATTGTGTAACATTGCTTGTAAAGAAAGTTGATATGACCTCTTGCCTTGTATTGTTTGGTAATGGTGAAATAAAGTGTCTTGTTCTTGTGTAGTTAAGCTTGAAATTATCCTTGTGAGAAATGGCATTCAATCTTTACATTGATATGAGTATTGTAAAACTTTGATCTTGAGAATAAATTATTAAGTTAAATCTTCCTAAGACTTAGCGATAATATTTTATAAGTAAAGTAAAATGAGTCGGTTAACCCTTAAAGAAGCTAAACAAAATAATAATTTTATATTCATCAAATAAATGTAAAGGTGATCTATTTGAAATCAAATACTCCCATGAGTGATCAAAATGAAAACATCCTTTGTGAAGTAAACATTTATAAATTGATACCCCTAGCTAAACTAGCGAACACTATCCCTTTGGGGTGAACTCTTAAACAAGCTTAAAGGAAAACAATGGTTAGTTTCTGGAAGATATTAAGACTTAGTAAGTAGGAGAAGACTTTTAGTGAACTACTCCACAGTGTTTAAGAAATTAACTTAGTTGGTGAGATGAATTTGTGCGAACCATATATTGATTCCTTCTAAAAACTTAAGTCATGAGCTAAAGGGTGTCTTACCAAAATAAATAAACCCTAACCATTTCTTACTGTGGCTTGCCCTAGCCGTGAGTGTGTCATGTGGTTTGGACTTTCATGTTGTCTCGTCAAAAAGAAAAAAATAAATTGTCCTTGATAAGTGTGAATGTTTCCGTGCTGACCTTGTGGTCTTCCCCGTAACAAATGATTCCAAGTGATGATTGTAACCTTGTGACGACATGTTGTGTCGTGTTGAGTCAAAGCAAGTCAAAAAAAATTTATCCTGTATTTCACTGTGTTGTTCTTGTGTTGGTAATTTTGGTGCGTTACATTTTTGGTATCAGAGCGTAGGTTCATGCTCTCGAACCTATGGGCCGGATTGGTGTTGTATGGTGATGTTGCATGGTGGTGGTGGGGTTACATGATGATACTGCATGATGATCGATGATGTTGCATGATGATGATTTATATTGGAAGAGTAATGTGCTTTAAAGCGTGATGTGATTATTGTCGTAATTGTGATATTGTGAACGCACGTGATGTGTATGTCACTCAGTGCGTATTTTTCATTATGTTGATGTGTTGGGGATGAGAGTATTCTCTCTCCTTCTTGTGGATTCTAGGAAGAATTCACGTGTAAATTATCTGTTTTTGATGTGTGAAAAGAATTCTAATGTGGATGACGTAGTGTTGGAGCATTGTGGCATATTGTGATATGTGGGTGTATCAATGTGTTATATTGAACTAGTTGATGTTAAAAGAAACGAGTTGTATCATGATGTTTTTACCATGTTCTGAAGAAATGTGTGTACTACCTTGTTATGAAGCAATTATTGTTATGTTGTGATGTTATTATGTTCATCGTATATATGAGTTTGTGTAATATGTAATGCTTCATGTCGTGAATTAGGGTCATACGGTGAGTGTATGAACCCTATCGTATTGTGTTTGCACTTTGGGTGCAGAATGTGGTAAAGTGATGTATTGCGCCCTGTGAATAGTATGATTGTGATCTACCCCATATACCTACCATTACGTGAGACGTTATGGTCAGCTATGAGTGTACCACCATGGTGTTAGTAATGCAGTTACATGTTATGTTGTGAGCCTTACACTAACCGACCCTGAGGGAGATCAGCAGAAGTGTATGTTAAGAGTGAGGAATGGTGTACCATGGGTCAATAACTCGAGTCAAAACTCAGTTTAGTAGATTACATGTGACTCTTTCCTCTCTCCCTATGTGGTTGGTATGTATGCAACCCTAGTGTATCTATGACTATGTTTAGCCTTGTCGAAGGGTGGCGGGATTGATATATATATTTTACGAGCTGAGGGCTCGATGTTCCGAGTGCCAGCAACTCGTTGAGTACCCCCTTTGGTGGCTAGATAAGGCCACAACTGTTATCGTAATGTGACATTATTATAAGTTGATTTTATTCGTAAATTGAGCTTTTTATTTTATTTTTGCAAGAACCAGCATCTTTTCTTAATTGCAATGCTTTACAATTTTGGGCATTTCCTTGGTTTGAGGCACTAACATGGGGATTTCGATACTAACTTTGGCCATTTGGTCATTTATTTTAGCTTGATTTGGGGTCTTCTTTTAAATTTGGAATTTTTACCCGCCTTGCCCAAGGCTTGTACTTTGCCACTTGGCACTTTGACTGGATTGTTGTGCTGGTTCTAATGTTCGTGATGTGTGGAATAGGGTCATGGGATGCACCATGGATTGGTTGGAACCTATGGACCTGCTTCGTTGTATGGGGGTACGCCCCAAGGGGTACATATGACTAGCGGGTTATGGAGAACTACGCGTCATTATGTCACTTGGGTTAGGAGTGTCCAAACTCTGATGTGTCTTTTGACACATGAGGGACAACCGGCCTCCTTGAGGGAGGCAAAAGAGTTTGAGGGAGGCATAAGAGTTTGAGGGAGGCATAAGAGACTTGAGGGAGGCATAAGAGTTTGAGGGAGGCATAAGAGACTTGAGGGAGGTATAAGAGTTTGAGGGAGGCATAAGAGTTTGAGGGAGGCATAAGAGACTTGAGGGAGGCATAAGAGTTTGAGGAGGCTTATGATATTTGTCTGTATGGTTGATGTTTCAGGATATATGTTGAGTTATTGTGATGTTTGGTAGTGGTCTTTTGATGTATGTGTTACTCATGTCAGATGGTTATGTGTTGTGATGTTGTGGACATGTCATTGATTCCCTTGTGGACACTATGTACCTGTAGCATGGTTTGTTGTTATGTGAGTCTTTCATTGATGCAAATTGAGGAAATGTCTGGTGGATTGTAGTACTCTTCTGTTTGAGTATTTGGTATGTCAGTCATTGATGTGTGATGAGTACCTTTGTTATGGGAAGTGTGCCTATTATTTTCCATAATTGTATAACTTTTGTGGTGTAATGCAATCATGAAGTATATACTTGTGTGCTTGTGAATCTGTAGGGGCTTGTGAACCTGATAGGGTGTTGTGTTAGATGTTCATGTTGGGCACCCACTATAAAGAATAAATCAAAACTCTTCCATGATGATATTTTATTTTAAAAGAAACTAAAAACTAGAAATAATGATAATGGAAAGAGACTAATGAAATGATAAACAAGAAAGAACTGCCAATCTTCACAGAACATTTAAAGTTAAAAAAATTCTACCAAATGTTCCTAAGGCTACCTTGTGACCGTGCTTTAATCAACTAAAATTTTAAAACCCTAGGGTGTAATGTCTCCTCTACCTGTCCTTGGTTGCAAATCTTTTCCTTTCCTTTGTGTAATGTCGCATCGAGGACGATGCTTTCTTAAGGGGAGGAGAATGTAATGCCCCGTTTCTCGTTACGCTGTTCATACTTTGGCGATCGTAGTGTTAAGCATGGAACGTAGTCGTGCCCCCATCGATCATTGGCTGGGCTTGTTTGTCCTGGCGTTATGGAAAGGGAATGGATTCAACCTTCTCCCTCTTCATCGTGTATGCTGGTTTCGTGATCGTCTATTAGCCGATTGCTGGCCCTGCAATGCATGCCCGTGGGACGTTTTCCCCTATACCAAAAAAAAAAAAAAAAAAAAGAGGACTGTGTGCTCAAATTATCGAGCTTGTATGTTGACCCTGTCTTAATATGATTAATGACCTTCTCCTTATTAAGCGTGTAATAATAAGAGTATTGAAAATGCTTAATAATATGGTGATTTTAATTCTCGATCGGTGATAACTGTCAGTATCTCATTGTCGATTGCGTTATCAACGTTATGATTAATCATCGATAAACAAGTTTGCTGTTTGGTTGGTTGCTTCACAGTGGAACGCAGGAACTGAAATTCTCACGTAAAGAAGAGCGTCTCCTTTTGTGATAGCTTGGTTGGTCATTGTTCTGTGGTCTACAGGTCAGAGACGTCAAGCCCTTATCTTCTTCCCTAGGATGATTAGTCCTACTTGCATGAGAATGTATGGGCGTTTCTTCTGCTCTCTCTGCCATTTCAACGTGTATGTCCGTTGTTGTTGATCCAAATTGGTTGGGGTGAGTGTTGGTTGCACGCGTCTTCTTTTGTGTCTCAGTCTTTCTTATCGTTGCTGTGTGTTTTGTAGTTCACGCATTCATTCCTCTGTCTGCCCTCTGCATCCAACGCCTTCTTCTTCCTACCCTGAACCACGAATGCTTTCCTGCGCTCCATCAAATGCTGAAATAGATGAAATTGCTACAGCGTGTTCTGGAAAGTGGTTTCATTAATGGTGAAATGAAGGTCTATCTCCATGGCATTGCATGGGTGGGTGTGGATTCTCAAATTCATGCTATACAATGGAGCAGCTTGCAGTGAGTCCAATGGGAGAGATTCTCAACACTCCTACATTCGGACTTTGTATTCATGTTGTAGTAGAACTTGATGAACCTGTGGATATATTTTTTTCTGACGCTAAGAAAACTATATCTGAACTTCTCTCACAGAGCCCGCGATTCTCTTCTGTTCCGATTATGAAGGATAATGGAGTGGTGCAATGGAAGGAAACTGAAGTGAACGTGGACGACCATGTTTTTGTTCCTCAGTTCCCTCCTCATCTCACATCATACGATGAGTATGTGGAGGAATATGTATCAAATATGCTTTTAAGAAAGCTCTCTCCCTCTCGCCCTCTTTGGGAGTTCCACTTCCTTAACTACAAAACCACAAATGGAGAAGCCATAATGATTGTGAATGTACATCATATGCTGGGGGACGGTGCTTCCCTTGTGGCTTTAGCCAGGGCCTACTCTACAAGGCCTAGTCATAATCCCACCCTTTCCCAAACTCTTATATCTTCCACTTCCCACCACACAGAGCTCCCCGCACAAGTTCATAAAATTAGGTCACTAGACACCACCTGGTTCGGGTTTGATGGTTTATACAGGGTATGGAATCTGGTGTTCACTGTTGTGCTTGTAATGTGGTACACATTACTTGATCTGATTACAACTTTTTCAAGGTTTAAATGGGTGGAGGATAGCATGTTCCCCATTAGAGGACGTCCTGGAGTAGAGATGTTGCCAAAAGTTATAGCTTCCAACAAATTCAAACTGCATGATATTCGAGAAATAAAGAATCGTGTTGGAGGGACTGAGAATGATGTGGTAATGGGTGTTGTATTCTATGGATTTCGGCTGTACTGTCAGATGGATCTTCCCGGTAAAATAACCCTACTTACACCTTGAAAATACATTTAAACAGATTAATCGTCATTTTAAATAGATTAATTTTTTAATAGAGTTTAGCCTGCCACATTTTTTTATTGGGTGGTCATTTACTCAACCATCAATCTTATGTATTGTTTCCGGTTAACCTGTTTTGTGCATAATGTCATGAAAAACAAATTGCTTGCTATTATCTGAGTTTCTTCAACGAGTCACTAAGTTGGCAAGCATAAAGGTTTCTGTTGGAATTATCACACCTAACAAGCTACACCTGAAATGTTGCACCGAGAGTTTGATGCTGTCCTCAAATGTGATGAAGGAAAAGGCTTATATATATCATTACGGTTGATGCCTTTCAGAATCAGGAGCGTGATGTAATCAATATGTCTTGTGTCCGAGCTTCAAATCATGGGGCTGGTTTGTAGCTGTTTTTCACTGCGTGAATGTGGCGCTAGCACGAGCTCGCAAAGCACTTTGGGTTAAGGGCAAGCAGCGGCTTTGAGTCAAATCTTTTTCATATGGAGATGGCGTTCTAAACCAGGCATGTTAAGACTAGCCCCTGAAATATTTTGCTTTCCTTTTTCAACTTCATGAAATAAATGATCTACTACCTGAAATGACGCTTTAAGATGGAATATTGTGTTTGATTCTATCGATTGTCCTTGATTGCATTGGTTTCTTTATTTTCCTGTTCCTTCTCCTGAATCGTTGTTCCTTTCATGATTGGTTTGCATAGGGGAAAATTGTTGTTATCTTTACTTTGTTGTAATTATATGGCTGAGAACAATGTTGTACTTGCTTTGTTTCTTTTGGATCAAATCATCTGAAATGGAAAGAGACATTCTTACGAAACATGGAAGCTTAAAAAAAAAAATGTGTTACCTTTCAAAATGCTTGGTTATGGCTACCCTAAGCGATATCAAATCAATAAAGGCTCATAAATGCTTGGGTCTGATTTCTGCTCGATAGTAGATACTTCTTGCTTTTTGCTTCCTTAGGGGGTTGCCTTCATTAGTATTGCTGCCCCACTCGAATGCTTCTTTCCTCTTTGGCTTGTTCCCTTGCTTGTGCTGACAAGATAGTTATCACCTTTCAGATCTTCTGAATGTAGACTTACCGCTGGATAAAACACAAATGCGTGTATATTTCTTTTGCGGTGTTTTATCATCATTGATAAGGAATATAAAAAATATAGAAATCTGGGTCCTTATCTAGAGTGGCTCTTGTTTTATTAGTTGTAACACTACTCCTTGAATTACCTTTCTATTGAATGTAATTTGTTGCGTAAGTGAGAGTCCTACTAGAATGAATTGATATTGTACAACACTTTACACATAAGTGCTATATTGTCTTGCATAGTAGTATGTATGCTATTTATGAAGATTACGAATGAAGTTTGTTTAGGCTTTCCATTTGAAAGTTGTCATGCTTGCCTACCTAGAGTGTAGCCTGCTTGTGAGCTATTTTGTTTATTACTCGTTTCCTAATAAGGCTTGCGGCTTGTAGTTTCTTCAATAATCTATTCTGGTATTAGACATTAGGAAGGAAAGAAGGAAGTTTCACTATTGTCCTCAATGCCCGAAAGTAGATCAATGGGATTCAGGATACAACCTTTAGCAATAGAAAGTTCTAGGAAGAGAGAATCCTAGTTGCATACCAAAGAAATTAGAGAGAATCCTAGTTGTTAACGTTTATTACTTTTAAAAGACCTTGTAAGGAAGAGGCGGTAGACCTCTTGTTTAGATCGCAACGATGGAATGTTTCCTTCGGGGTCACGTATCCCTTTATTGCTATGAAACATCCTCCTGGAAGGACTGGGTAACTATGTTTTGTTCCGCGTCTTGATCGTAACTAGTATGTCCTTGACTCTCAAGTTTTCTTTCCCTTTTATGGTGGATGGTTTGAATATTAGATTTAAGTCACGTAATCCATACGGTTGCATGATAAAAATTCTCTATACTATTGACCTTTCGTTCCTATCCCACGAGTTCTTGGATTGTTTCTTTGTTTTGTGATATACTGCTTGCTGGAATGTTTGACTTCCTCATTGTTGGCTGGTGTAGATCCTTACCTCGTGTGAAAAGTAGATTATTGGTTTGTGCTTTGATCCTTTCATGAAGTAGAACATTCCTTTCATGTCAATTGTTAAATGTTAGCTTATTATTTCAATGTATAGACTTAACATGCTCAGTTCTTGCGAACTGACTTTAGTTAATATTTGTGCAGATGGATTATGCGAGTAGACTAGAAGAAAAGAGTGTAAAAGTTTCATCTGTACCATTATGAAGTTCCTTGTAAAAATGTCCAATGTGTTGTAAATTGTGTAACATTGCTTGTAAAGAAAGTTGATATGACCTCTTGCCTTGTATTGTTTGGTAATGGTGAAATAAAGTGTCTTGTTCTTGTGTAGTTAAGCTTGAAATTATCCTTGTGAGAAATGGCATTCAATCTTTACATTGATATGAGTATTGTAAAACTTTGATCTTGAGAATAAATTATTAAGTTAAATCTTCCTAAGACTTAGCGATAATATTTTATAAGTAAAGTAAAATGAGTCGGTTAACCCTTAAAGAAGCTAAACAAAATAATAATTTTATATTCATCAAATAAATGTAAAGGTGATCTATTTGAAATCAAATACTCCCATGAGTGATCAAAATGAAAACATCCTTTGTGAAGTAAACATTTATAAATTGATACCCCTAGCTAAACTAGCGAACACTATCCCTTTGGGGTGAACTCTTAAACAAGCTTAAAGGAAAACAATGGTTAGTTTTTGGAAGATATTAAGACTTAGTAAGTAGGAGAAGACTTTTAGTGAACTACTCCACAGTGTTTAAGAAATTAACTTAGTTGGTGAGATGAATTTGTGCGAACCATATATTGATTCCTTCTAAAAACTTAAGTCACGAGCTAAAGGGTGTCTTACCAAAATAAATAAACCCTAACCATTTCTTACTGTGGCTTGCCCTAGCCGTGAGTGTGTCATGTGGTTTGGACTTTCATGTTGTCTCGTCAAAAAGAAAAAAATAAATTGTCCTTGATAAGTGTGAATGTTTCCATGCTGACCTTGTGGTCTTCCCCGTAACAAATGATTCCAAGTGATGATTGTAACCTTGTGACGACATGTTGTGTCGTGTTGAGTCAAAGCAAGTCAAAAAAAATTTATCCTGTATTTCACTGTGTTGTTCTTGTGTTGGTAATTTTGGTGCGTTACAATTGTGGGTTCCATACTCTCTCTATCTAGATTTAGGTTCTGTCTCTTCCATTGGAATTCTGGGAACCAAAGGTTTTCCTGGGAATTATCGTATCAATGGTCATGTTTATTGTTGTGGATCTGACTACCAAATCGATATCCAGATTAGTTTTTGCAAGGATATGTACCAATGTACCTATGGATTTAAAAGTTCTCATGATAATATTCTTACACTCCCTTGCTCAAAAATGGGAACAAGTTATTAAGGTTGAAAGTTCTTGATATTCATCGGCAAGTGTACAATGGTCAGATATGAGATGAAATATTGTTCTGGAAATGTTGAGCTACTAATGAAATTCAACTAACTTCAATGGGATGATGTGCTGGAAGAATCATCTAGAGAGGAGGATTCGAGTGAGGATGAACAATAATTGGGTGAGTTCATGGCAGAGACTCCTGTGAAGGGTTGTTTGGTTGATGGTGGACATGCCTCACTAAGGTCAGATTATGTAGGTGTGTAGACTTTGTCTACCACTGTTGTTTTCTCCAATGATGATCCACTATGTATAGAGGACCTAGGGGGGATTTTTGAACCGTGGTCACTTGGGGAAGGTCTATAGTGATGGGTGGTGTCACTGGATGTAATAGGGTAGAATGGTCACCTAGGTGGGATATTTTTAATTTCAAATCTTACTTAGATTTGGGTGTGGATGCAATCAATTCTTCTCGTATAAGGGTCATTGGGTCCATGCACCCTTTCCCATGGTTGGTATGTGGTTTGGCTGACCCTTTGAATGGGAGGATTGAGGTATACCTTGGGCTTGATATGAAACATTCAATGGTTTCCTCCCCTCTTGGGATTAAAGATATGGGTTGGACAGTGGTCCACCACAAAAAAAAATAATGTTACGCCTAGCCTCTCTAAAGGGGCATCTGATGGTGATCCTTCTCTCTTGGCTTAAGTAAACTCTTTTACTTTCTCTAGTGCTTGGCTTTTCATCAGTTTTGGATTGCTTCTTCTGGCTAGTGGTAGAGGTCTCTTGTTTTCTTCTCCATTTGTGTCTCTCAAGTTGTACTATTTTTTTTGCCTCTTGGACCCTATCCCTGTTTTTATCCTATCTAATAAAAAAATATCTGATTTCCTCAATGATTATAAATCTTAAATTAATGAAATTTCCATCACATATACCAAAATCACACTAATTAAGATCACCATAATAAATAAAACAAAAATATAAATAAGAAAAAAATAAAATCAAGATTAAAGATACCAAAACAAAAACGTTTGATAGCCACTAACCATTTTTTAAATATACCAAAAAAAACATCCTATACCTATTAAAAATATTTAAAATGTCTCATAAATATAAATGGAAAACATCCCACAACTATTATACATCTCTCAAATAAATCAAAAATCCCAAAATCCATACACCTCACTTGAAATAAAAATATTCTACATCCAAAACAAATCAAAAACTATATAAAATGTGAGTTACACATTTTTAACGTGCCATAAAACTTAAAATTTAAATAAAAAAATCTCTATAGGTATAAAATATTGGATTCACACGTAAGTTTTCTTCACTTCCATAGTTTTACACATCTCCCATCACTACAATACTTTCGATGAGATTTTGATAAACTTGTCCCGACATATTTTCAATTAGTAGTACCTATTTTAGAGGTTTAACATGGCTATATCACTACTTATTAAGTAAAATAACTATCATACATTAATAACATTTTCATGAAGGCCCTTGAGCATATTTGTTGACATTATCCATTGTCATCAACACAATCACTTTCACATCCTTATATAAATCCATTATTATTTCTTAACCCATTAAAATACAATTGATAGAGATGTATATATTTGTAGTAGAAATTTAATAAAATAAATAGAAGAAATAAAATCCAAATATCATCCCAAAATTATCTCTAAGGTTGTGTACGGTATATCTATCGAGGTTAAGGATGCGTAACTTGTATTAGTGTAATGTTATGACTATAAAGAATTACATTTCCATCAAGGATATATATTCCTGATTAGTAGTAGGTTAATGTATGAATCACCTTATACACAAATTCATCCACCCATACACTCTTAAAATGAATCATTCCTACACATTAGCTAGTTTGTCTTCACTTACTTCCCTCAAAATATTAACTTGAAGTAGATATTATCTTTGAAATGAACACACATGACATCAATAAGAGACATGTATAATATGATACTAGGTATTATTTATAACTTGTTAACATTGTTTTCTTATTCCGTCACTCAATTGGTGATATACTCCTTCTATATCATCATATATTCACTCAAAATATTACATCAAATCATCTATCATCTTACACTTTATGTTTTGCACAACATATATAGGTGTATGATGTGTTGTACACAACCACCACTTCCTATCCAATCTAACATTCAAATATTTTCAATCAATAATGCAAAGAAGATGAAACACTTCTCTCAAAACCTCTATTAAATACTAGTGTACTTGTAACTTGTGAACACATGTAATTTGGGGTAATATTTTCATTTAAATAGGAAATCCCTTACAAAAATTTAGTTGCAATAATTTACCATTTTCTTGTTTATCTTGTATTATGTTGGGTTAGCCTATAGACCAAAGTAGGCGTCACTTGAGGGGGACACTATATCAAATCCTTCAATTGTGAATATTATGATAACTATCATAGATAATCAATCTATTAGTATTAACCCACAAAAAATACCTATATTTTGAAATTAACCAACTAATCCCTTAATAATAGTATACTAATGTGACTCATCGGTGAATATTTAAATGTTTTGTTATATGGTTAATAAACGAAACCATCATACATGGAAACCTTGTAATAGGGTCTAATGAACCTCATCTTGTATTCAATTTTTAGGATGCATCCTACCCTCTGCATCACACAATGCAAAAGGAGAAATATTTAAATAATGTTAAATGCATCTTAATTATGGGTACGCCATTTGAAAATTTTAAAAATAAAAAATCCAAAAATTCTAAAATATACAAAAAATATAAAAATTATAAATCTCTTGAAAAACAAAATCTCCAAACACATACAAAAATGTCAAACAATCATAAATAAAAACAAATTTAAAAAATCTCTAAAAAATGAAATTCCCAAGTTGAACAATAACAATAACATTAATTTTTTTTTAAAAATAACAAAAAATAAAACATAATTTTAGAATAATTGATTGAAAAGTGCACTTTAATATTGATAAAACATTATATACAATGTCATTCGTACAAGCAGTGGTGGAAAAGTCACACCCCAAAATGAAAAAATTCACATCGAGCTATGAAAATCTTGAGAGAGGCAAGTCATAGCACCAAAAAAGCTACATAAAAAGTGTGAATATGAACAAAAACAATAGACAACTAAGAAACATGCGTGAACATGGAGGAAGGTAATGGGGGGGACGGGGATTGTTAGGCTTGTCACCCGAACCTGAGATAATGGGGTGAGCCTCATCAGTAAAGGGACCCCACCCATCCCATCCATTATCTTATTTATCACCAGAGTCATCAGCAAGCTGAGTGGGTGAAATGGCTAGCAAAAGCTCAGGAAAATTTCCTAGAGTAGAAGAAAACCAAGTAGACCCACCCGCGGAAGGAAGCACAGGCGAAGCAATCCGAGAGCGAGGAGATCTCCACTGAGGATAAAGAGTCTGCAAGAGGCGATGAATTTTCCCCCACTAGTGACCAGGAGGAGAAGGTGGTGAATGATGGTGCGGTGGTGGCGAACAACGGTGCAGGGGTGCATCTGGGGAAATCCAAATGACAAAACAAGGGGCCAAACCCTAGTGATCAAGGAGGTATTGGATATGCTCCACCTTGAGCCTAACCTTGTCATCCTGATTTTTAATTTGATGCATGACATTCGATATCATAGCCACTTATTAGTAATACAAAAATCATACACAAACGTAGCATTATTAAAAACTGCGTTATTTATATCTTTCCATAACTCAAATAATATTTTAGTTCTGAAGATGTGCTAAATTTTTTTGTAAATTGTAGGTAGCATGGTTGAGTCCCTCAGAAGAGCCATTTTCCAGGAGAAAAAATATGAAGAAAACAGTTGGAAAAGGGTATGAATCCATCTCTAATCCGTTTTCACTAGAGGGAAGAACCAAAAAATGTGCTTAATAGGTTCCGACTGTTAGCAAAAAAATGGATTAACCCAAAGATGAATGAGCCAAGTGTCAATTGGAATTCCGTGATGAAGGATGCACCATAAAAAATGGTCCTTTTTTTGGATTGACATTTGTAGACCACACGCTATGGAAACACCAAGACCAAAAAGAGGGCAAACAAGAAAGACACCAGCATCTGTTAAGAGTAGTAAAATCAATCACTTTAGGAGCCATCAACAAACAACCAAGGGAGGATTTGTAAGGGAAGAAATGGATAATAGTAGGCCAGTTCTTGTCATGCTACCAAGGAACACAAGAGGTATACCCAATTTTATTTAAATAATCAGTAGTAATACCTTCAATCAATTATTGGATGAGAGTTGCATCAGTATGGAGTAAGTAAAATTTTAAAGCAAGAGAAACCCAACAAAGCCAAGTCTCTTGAATGTTTGTAGAATAAATCCACAATGAACTGAATTCCTTTAATAAATAATCCGAGAGATTTAGACTAGAGGGATAAATATAGGGTTTTGTGTTGAAAATAAAACACAGGGGGCACTAGAGAGACATGAAATTAATAGAAAGAAAAAACCTAAAACCATCACCCACCCAAAGCAGATTAGGTTTGAGAAACTCCTAGGCCTTCTAGATACTTTTCAATATAAAAAAAAATTTAACCTTAATAGAAACTAGACAGAGCAACAAAGATTGGAAATTAATGCCTTTCTAAGCGAGCCTGCCCAAGGGGACCTGCTAACAAATGATGTTATGAATAATAAACTTCCAAGCTTCATTTCCCTTTAAGATGTGCAAAATCCACTTAACACAAATATATTTTCCCTCGAGTTTGATGCCAATCAGACATAAGCCCTAGCTTCTTTAGGCATACAAAATATGTCCCAAGTTACCCTATAAAAAACCCTTGCGCACTGTGGTGTTGGCACATAAAAAATCACGTAGCAGCTTCTCATGTTTTACATAAGCATCAATGTACAAAGCCCAACAAGAATAATACTAAACTTGTGTTGTAGCTAGTAATTTGGATCAGATTTGAAACTTACCTGCTAAAGAGAGGGGATTATAAATCTGAAAAGAAATTTTCCACTCAACTCTCTAAAAAACATATGCCCAAAGATGAGTAGATCTAGCCTAGAAGGAGAAATGGATGCCAAGGAATTTAAACTGCACACTAGGTTCAATCTAGCTCAACTTCATATCTGCAAGCCAATTAGGCATGGGTAGTTGAGAATGTCTATAGCATTGGGTTTTCTCCCATTGAATAGTAGAACCTGAAGAAAGACAAAAAAATGTCTAAAGCATCCAGAGCTTGACACATCGATTTTTCTTCCTCCAAGAGAGTGAGAAATCATTCATCACCAAAATGATTATTGATAAGCTGTTGATAAGTTGAAGGTAACAAGATACCTTTAACAAATCCTTGAGAAGCTTTGTGGGAAAGAAGATAATTCAAACGTTTTGTGGCCAACACATAGAGGGAAGCAGCTAGAGGGAAACCTTGTTGGATAGACCTGAAAAGAAAAAACCTTGAGGACTTTGCCCCATTAATATTGATTCAAGCCCTGACATTCTGAAAAATAATTTGAAAATACTGCACAAAGCTAGGGCAAAATCCAAGATCTTGAAGCATAGCTAAAATGAAATACCACGCAATCTTTTCATAAGATTTAGAAAAATATATCTTAACAAATAAATATTGTTGCAAGATTTGTAAGCCTATTCCATACCTTCCCAAACAACAATGATATTATAAAAAATAAACATGTTCGTAATGAATCCATTCTTCTCACTTAAATAAATTAAATGCAAGAGATTACCAATCTTGTTGGCTAATCTCAAAAGAAACATTAAGCAAGGTCATAGGTCTCCATTAAAAAATGAAAGGATCAAAACTATCAACAAATTAGACGTACACAAAAAGAAAAATCCCCATTTTATGTTTTTTCACGTCCTGGAATCATTTATGAATAAATCAGACAAAGCGTTCATAGCCTTTTTTTTATATATCATTCCCAATTCAGCATCCTAGCATATATCATTGTTTGGGTCAAACATTCACTCCCGTAGTCATAATAATTACTCCTTTATATACTAAACAATACACATATTTGTAATAAGTTAATTTATCTATATTTTATTTTCTTATTTATTGTGTTTGATTCAGTCTTATGGTATATCAAAACAATTTCATCATGGTTACCCATATCATGATGCATAATATCATATTCAATATCAAATATTATATAACTCAAGAAAATATTTGTATATGATACATGACATGCACTCATCTCTCCTATATCTGAACATGTTTTTTTCAACCGAAATCCAATCATCTTGTATTCATGTAAAATAAATACACCTTTCGGAACCTCTATATTTATTCGATCATCACAAAGTCTCTTCAGAGAGCATCACCCCATCAATCTCATTATTTTCTTATAATTTATCTCCTAATATATTTCTATTTTTACTTTTTTTTTAAAAGTATGATGTTGATTGTAATCTCCTCTCAAAGAGGGAAATTCCCCTAATATGTTACTTGTAAATTATTTCTAAATTAAACAATTCCTAATAATTCATCATCGTCAATTAATCAAAACATATTCATCACATCAAATTTTCTATCATATCTCATTACTAGTAAATCATAATTAATTACTCCCAATCACAACAAGCTACTAACCATAGATATTCATTATGCAAAATATACCAAAATTTAAAAACATCCCATGATAAAAATTTTATATAACGGACCTTCTAAACGCGAAATTATAAACATTCTCTTATGAAAGCTTTCTTTTAAATTTGAGATATTACTAATTTGAAAAACCATCTTTATATGTAAGAGAATTATGAAAGATACATATCCTTCGAGTTTTGTAAATTTCCTTGCATCATCCTATTCCTTAAAAGCATGCTGCAAGATATTGCAAAAATTGGCTTCAAAAATACATATTAAATTAGGTAAGTCCATACAACAAGGGGAAGTTTGCATTTAATTTTTATTATGCGTTGGGTTTCTCTTCTTATGCTTTATATTGATGCATTTACTATGTTATAGAGTATGTTTTGCTTGGTATATATCAAGCTATTTATAATTAATAATTTATGCACACATAAAAAAATAACTAAAATGAAATAAAATTACTTGTAATGTGTTGGAGATGCTCCAAGTAATTAGCATAATTTGGAAGGGCTTAAGATAGAACATGTCATTATGTATCAATTAATGTATTCTCTCATCAATACTGACATACCACATGAATGCATGTGTTTAAGGCATGTATAAAAAAGTATATACTCTATAAAATCTAATATTACAAACAATATATGTAAGTAACATTCCATTTAATCAAGTCATATGTAGGTCTTGATTTTTTATTTTTAAAAATATGTGAATGCTTTTATATATTTAAAATTAAATATGTATATGGAAGGTGGTGCTATAAGAGCTACTTTATGAGGGATGCCATAGGTGGTGCAAAAGAACCATAAAATGAAAGAGGCGCAAGCCTCACAAATTTCATATTAGAATAAGGATTATATCCTATATTATTTTTGTAGAAGTCATAGGAGACACAAAATGGAATGAAATTCAAATAGAAGCATGTGCACTAGAATTCATAGGAGGAAAAGGAGGGATATACCCTATAGAAGTACTATTTCTAATAGGACACTTTATCCTGCTAGGAAATTGAGGAGATAGAGATGTAATAGAATTATTTGTAATTGTAGGCCTAGCATAAAGATGGGGATGTAGAGATCCACTAATATAATTATGTAGAACTGAAGACCTAAAAGGATGATGAGGAACGATAGACCCAATATAAGAAGTATGTGTACAAGTAGCAGGGTATAACAACTATATATTTTTTAACTAAGAACTGTATGGGTGTAAGAATTGTTGAAACACAATACAATCCTAAAATTTTGACTCACACATGTCATGGATGAATTGATAATATGCTACAACACATACACAAAAATAAAGAATTTCAATGGTATAATATTCTCACAATTAGTCATAATATACAAATAGAGGTTATTAGTATATAGTAAAATAAATGCTTTGGTTAAAAATTTATTGTAATAAGTAAAGGAAATATTTCTGAAGTGATGGAAACATGCAGGAAGTGGTGGTACATATAAAACCTAGTATAGTTATGATAGAGTAAGTCAATTAAATATTAGTGGCAGTATAATATTGCACCATCAACCCTATGATTATGCAACATAGGGAAGCATATAAAAATAAAATAATATGAATCCTAAATGTGGTTCTAAACAACTTGGCCTGATGAGATACCCATGTAAAATAAGTACAACCTAAAAAATAGATGATATACAAAAAAAGGTATCTTAACAAAGTAGACTAAGTTCTATGAAAGCAATACTAGATAGGATGTAATTCATCACTAAAATATTAAGAGATGGAATCAAAGGAAATGATGAAGAATATGAACAAATTGAAAGACAAAATAATACTGAAGGAATAAAATCTACATTAGTGATATTTTAATTCACTATTTGATCACTAAAGAAAACAAGTTAAAATTATATGCATGCAAATACATCTAAGGAGTCTATCACTATTTCGATTAAGGTGAAAAAAGTACTAAAGGGTACACTAAAAATGAAATCAATGTCTTGAAGTAGATGATGTGATCTGCCAAGTGTAAGTCAAGGATCATAGCACTTGAAAAATAAGTATGTATATAAATACTCCCATAATGATGAATGTGTGGAATGTTCAAAATAATATATCTTTATGAATGGTAAAAATTAACTACTTGAACACAAAAAAATGATAGATTTTGGGTACACTATTAAACAGTCACTAAAAGGAAATATTCTTACTATCAACATGTGAAGTGATAAAAAAAATTGCCTCTTGTAATGATTTTCGAACTAATATTGCTAGGAAAACATAGAAACTAAGAAAAATGTTTGAAAAGAAAGAAACGCATGCATGAAGTTGGAATAGAATGTGAAAATCATATCCTCTGTGATACTTTAATTCTTAGTGAAAGAATATTACATCCCAATAAATACCATTTAAGATAGTATGACAATGTATACACCAGGATAGCTTTATAAAATGAGTTATCTAACTATAAAATAAATGGATAAATAGAAATTTGAGAGTTGTTACAAAAGAAGGGATAAATTCTAAATAGAGTTCATAAAAAAGAAAGAGAAACACTATGTAAAGAATGAGTAAATTTTTGTTGATGTTTCTTAATGGTATAACATTTCTATGCCTACAGATCCTATACAAATAATAATGAAAATAGTGTCATGAATGATCCTAAATTCATCCTAGGTGAATATAGATTATAGATGATGATGTTTACATGTGATATGGTGCCTTATACACATATGGTAAATGTGAGGAATAATATGTAGAAGTGTTATTAATCTCATCCCTAATTAAAACAGTACTGAGAATCTCATTCCTGAATAAATTTGTAGAATGAATGAAGTGTTCTGTCACCATCCTCACGAACACTAGAGTGAACAAAAACAAGAGAGTTTTCATGAAGTTGAAGTGAAAAATAATAATTTGCTCGACATCCAATTTCATAGAAAATAATCTAATGAGTAGGTTAGATATGGGAATTTGTGATCAAACAAATGTTTACCTATACCTCTACATAAATCACCTAAGAAACAATGAGTATGGGATCTAAAATTAGATGTTCTTATCAAATCATCCAAACACAATAGTGGGTAAATTTGAAGTGTGGGTTGCAATAGGTACAATGATTAAAACATCATTTTTAATTAGAAAGCTCATGATTAGGAAGATTATATGATGATGACATGTAAATAGGATTCAAATTAGTGACACAAGGTAGTATATTCTCAATGAGAGGCATGTGAAAGGATTAATATGATGTTGGAAGAATGCAAATTTTTGTTGGAACGATTGAAGGAGGGTGTATTTTATATAAATTAGTAAGATTAATAGAGAGATTTGTTTTTGAATCTTCGTTTATCTTTTACAAAAATAAACATGTCTTCTTGAAATAAACATATTTCTAAATAAAGTGTGTTATTTTTTTAAGTTGTTTTTTATTTTCCTACATGATATTGTGTAAGTCAATTATGTTATCTCTCAAAAGTGCCCTTGTGTTGAGGGATGAAAACTTTGTAACTATGCTTCTACCTCACTTTTTTAGATACAATTAAAACACCTCACGAGTTTGGAATTTTTAATGGCTGGTGAAACCATTTTTCAAACTCTGGCCATATGGCAAGCTTGCGCTCATTTGGGAAGTCTTCCTTTATTGTATTTTTGATGTTGCGCCATTGAGACACGTGGATCCTTTGCCGGTCCTTAGAATTTTCAACGCCTGGTTGAAATTTCAGGCTCTGACAACATGGCGGGCTTGTGCACATTTGGAGACCCTCTTTTTATTTCACCTCTGAAGTTGTGTCGAGCTACCACACATCTCATTCTGCCGGTCCTTTTATACTTAACTGATTTGGGCCTCGAGTGAACAAATTATGTGTGTTTCCTTGGAGGGTCCCTCATTTTTGACTCTACGTGATATTCCCATGGGGTTTTTAGTTTTGCTATTACTTCTCACTCTTGGAAATGTGCTGAACCAATGTGTACTGCTTTCTATGAGTCTTTTTCTTTGCTTAGGGTTGAATCATTCTTGGTTGCCATTGCCGAGCCTATTTGTAACCTGATTTACAGTTTTGAAATGTGGACTCACATGACTAAATTAAATCTTCAATTTTCTTTTGTGCAGGGTCATGTTTGATTAATTTTTCTAAAGGCGCAAAAAAGGTCAGCAATTTGGTGACTCACGGGGTCACCTGCCTACTAGGTGAAAATATCAGTGCCTTGAAGTATCCATTGGGCATGAAGTCACGAATTGATAGCCTGGTACTGATCCAACTCCTGAAACCTCAAGCCCAGCTACTTGCAACTTGTGTCCTTGAGCTTTCCCCATTGTCCACACTCTCAATTTTTCTAAGAAAATCTTTAAAATGAGGTTCTGAGAGTAGAAAATTGTATTGATCCGGGGCTTTCATCCACTCTAGAAATGGATTGGAGGCACTTTGAACTACACAACAGTACAACATGGGAACAAAAGATACTGTGCGAAAGGCACTTAGGGAAATTGAAACCTAAACTACAACAAGACAATGTGCATACACACTTAGAGGAATTAAAAGATACTGTTACCCTACACTAACGAAAGAGACAAGTAATTTCAAACAAATCTTGATATTGGAAATGAAAAGTAGCTTCCCTTTCTTACAATTTGCAGCCATGAAGATGATTTGGCACTGAATCTGGCTGTTTGTATGAGTGAATAACTGACAATAGGAAAATCCTCCAACCAAATCATCAAGGTATGAACTGGAAACAAAGACAAACACCTCTTTTAGTTGCTATGTATTTGTATTGAAGATATAATTGCAGCTTCTCCCTAGTTCTTTGGAACTCATCCCCATGCTTAGGAGCATTCATGACTTGTGTTGGCTCCTCTCTTGGCTCTAATGAAGCCAAGTACCTAATTGGGCATGGAATGGTCCTTTGAATGTGCCCCTTGTTCTGAAATTCAACCCCAAGAGTGGAGTCTTTCTGTGGACCTTCATGACTGAATGGCGTGGAAGAGATGGGATCCTCATGCTCTTTCCCCTCCTTCATTGTTTCCTAAAGATTGACTTGCTTTTGGATAGCCTCCTCCTTCAGCATGAAAATTTTTCAAATCAAATTCTTTGATCCACTTCTATAGAGGATTATTTGGGACAAAAAGCTCTTCTGGACATCTATCCTCCATCATGGATTCATCAATCAAATCAGACCCCTCAAATGAAAGAAAAACATATTAAATGATGCTTTCTTCATGAAGTGGCTTCAACTCTGATTTGATCTCTTCCAGCTGCTCCTCTTCAATGGGAATTGGAGTGGTTTCTTGTTCCTCTCTCTTGAATTGTGTAGCTTGGATTAGATCAGTGTCCTTTTCAGAGAGAATTTCGTTATGGACACTACATTTAAAGCATACGTACTACTGATCTTCTTCCTCTTGTTCTGCTGCAAACTCAGCTACCATCACTTGTGGTTTGAACCTGACCTCCTCTGAAGGTTTAACCATTAAGGGAAATTTTGCAACATCGAACTTAAGAGACAATCTCTTCAAGTACTCTATTTTTTTTTCGATCAAGATCTTTTTTTTGTCCTCCTTGGCTGGGTTTTTGACTGTTTTCTTCCCAAGTCGAGCTTGCCAAGAAGGTAAGAAGAGGGCTAGGTTGGGGGACAACTAGTTTTGTAATTATTTTTGATGCTGAGAGAGATGTAACTTCACGTTTCTTTGGAGGGAATGACCATTTGGAAGGGAAAATGGTAGAAGAACTAAGATGAGGTGGAAGACTAGAACTTGGAGGAGTAAAATCCATAATGGGGGCAGCAGGTGAGAGACTTTAAAATTGAAAATCAGAACAAGATGGTCCTTCTTGGGGAATGGGAAGAGGATTGTGGGGTAGCAATGCTAAATTTTCCCATTGACCTACAAAATATTCAACATCCTTAACCCATTCTTCAAGTTGTGGCAACATCTCAATGATTTAACTAAGTTTCTCTTACGAGATAAAATAGGTTGGAGCACAGCTTTCCCACGGACAAGGGACCCTAAATCCAATCTTGAATGGTTTCTCTGGATTCATAGCCTAGGCCTGCATCATTCCTGCCTCCAATTTTTCTATATTCAACTACAACTCTGCATTCTTGGGCTTAAGATATTCCCCATAGCTGATATACTCTTGTTCTTCCATAACTACATAGTCTAGCTCATGTCCACACTGATTTTCATATTGATCTTATGAGTATGCCCATTGTTGATTTTATTTATAACATGGGTCTAGAGGAGGTTGATAATAACCTAAGAATGAATTTTGTATGTTTAGAGGAGAGTATGGATTGTATGGTAGCTGCTGCAAATGTGAGTTCCACCATGGGAATGAAGTGATTATTGTAAAACTTCATCTAATGGAAAAGGATGAGAGAGGTGGAATAAGAATGGATGAAAATGGATGGGGAGAAGGTATGCAACTAAGAGGATGGGTTCTTTGACTAGATGGAGTTGTCAGATGTGTTGAAACATGCCTAACATATCAAATCTACTAAGATGAAGATGTAAATCTCTTCAGTCTTCTCCCACTGGGCATGCCAAAACTATTGATGCATAATCAAAGCATCCCTGGAGTCTACAACTCGATGAGTCAACAATCGCAGTGTGATTGCATAACATGGAACATCTCTTAAAGTGTGGGAATTTGGGAATCGAGAGAGCTGTCTGGATGAAGTTCGGCTCCTATTCCTTTGTTTAGGTGCAAACATCCATATTACAGACGGTTTATCCTAAATCCTATTCTAATTTTCCAAGGAGACAAGGTTTAAGGAGATACAATAAATAAAAGCCTAAAATAACAAGGGTGATGCACTAAAGGAATGTTAAAACACCTACTTTGATATAAACACAAACCATAAAAATGCAATACTATCACCATGCACAAATAACCAGGACTATGCAATTTGAGAAATCAGAAAGGATACAATGAATTCAAGAGAGGTTGTAAAATCATCCACAAACTTGTATTATTTCTCCAAAGATTTATACATAACATTACAATGGCCAAGTGGCAAAAAATTGCATTAAAGTTTGAATGGAAGGCTTGAAAATCCACAAAATCACTTGCAAATAAGATAAGAAGGGAGGGTGCAAAGCAGAAATGTCCAACCTCTAGAAAAATGCACCTCCTTACAATATATAGGAAGAATAGAGAAAATGGATAGAAGAAATACGGACTCCTGTTCAACCACCCATTAGATGCATAGAATCCACCTGCGAAATTAATGGATCTCATGACAAAACTCATGCCTCCATTGCCATTTCTTGTTGGGAAAGAAATACCTCATTATGGTGGTGGCTGAGGAGTGTGACAACATTAAGAATGGCAGCCTGTATTTATCTCCAGTCATAGTCGATGTCATTTGAAAGTCAAGGTTGGGTGCTCAACGCAGGGCTTTCATAATATTTTCAAGATCAAGCATTTAAAAATATTGGTGGGCTACATGATTCACCAAATATTTTCCAAACTAATCTTTGGGTTTGTATTTTACCCATGCGACATATTCATGGAGCCTCATGTATTCTTAATATTTCACTTGCCCCTTCTTCACTCCTAAAGTTATGACGGTTGGACATTTGGTCTTATCCATGTCCTAGTCTATTTATTCATGTTTTGGCTAAGCTTCCCCCTCCCTGACTGGAGGAGAAACTATGTATGTCCCTAGACATGTGGAGGGCTTACAGTTTTTTGAGACATTCTGCTAGATGTGATCTTTGAAGTTACGCTGAGCCAACATGTGGCACCTTCTACTAGTTCTTCCCTGTTTAGACTTTTCAACAGCTATTTCAACTTTTTGGGCTCAGACCAGTTAGAGGCTTCGCGCTCATTTGGGGCTTTCCCTTTTGATTCTACCTTTCAAGTTATGTAGACGAGGCATGTGGAGGCCTTAATTGGATTTTAGACTTTTCAATGGCTGGTGTCCCCTTTTCGAACCTGCGACACGTGGAGGACTGGAGCTAGTTTAGGGTCTCTCTTTGGGCCGTGCCTTTGAAATTACACTGATGAGACACATGGAGGCTTTCATTGATTCTGATTTCCCTAGCCGATTCAATGGATGATTCTTCCCCCTTTCAAACCTGGGACATGTTGAGCATTGGTGCTCATTTGGGGAACACCATTTGATTCAACCCTTGAGGGTACGGTAATGAGACATGTGGAGCCATCCACTGGTCTGGCTTGAGTTTGGAATTTTCAACATTTGGTGAAACCCTTTTTCAGATATAGCCACGTGGCAAGACTGTGCTCATTTGGAAACTTCTCATCTTGCACACCTTTGATGTTGCACTGTTGAGACACGTGGCGCCTCTGCCGGTCCTTAGACTTTTCAACGACCAATTCAACTTTTAAGCTTTGGTAACGTGGTGGGTTTGCACAAATTTGGAGTCTCACTTTGTATTTCACCTATGAATTTACACGGAGCTGACACTTGTATCATTCTGTAGGTCCTTTTATACTTAATCGATTTGGCCCTCGAGTGAACAAATTATATGTGCTTCCTTGGCAGGTCCCTCATTGTTGACTTCATGTGGAAGTCTCCACGGGGTTGTGAGTTTCACTTTTCCTTCACACTTTTGGAAATGCACCGAGCCAACACGTAGTTATTTCTATGAGTCCACTGCTTTGCTGAGGGTTGAATCATTACAGGCTTGCCATTGTTGAGCCTGTTTGTAACCGGACTCTTAGTTTTGAAATTTCGACTCACATGACTGAACTGAATCTTCAATTTTTTTTTGTGCAAGGTCATGTTTGATTAATTTTTCCAAAGGGGAAAAATTGGTCAATAGTTTTATCTGAGTAGGATCCTACATGAAAACATTTGTGAATACTTTTTTATTGTATGAATTGTGTCAAATAATTATATTGGGATTAGTTGAATATGGAAGGGCTTTTAAAAAGTTAACATTTTTTAAATCTAAATTTTGAAATATATTGGATAAACAATTTGAGACTTGTTTGAGATTTCATGTTTCACCATATGATGTGGACAAATTTCTTTATGAACGAGTAATGGTAGTATGGAATACTCTTGTAGAAAGGAGTCGGGTTTGTAATTATAATACATGGGCTAAACAATAAGACATTAACATCGAAAGTGTGATTGAAAAATAACAACGAAATATAAGATAATAGTTTGAGGTTTGAAGATCTAAATAATCACGATTTTTTGGAGCTACAAGATATTGACTAAAGATTTATATATGAACCTAATATTTCTAGAAGTCAAATTTGATATCATATTCTAAGTATTTAACTTTTTATTTCTTTATACATGGATGTTATTTATTGAATAATATTTTCAGTGTTGTGACTTATTGTTTAAATGTTTTAAGTGAGAAATGTGATACTTATTTTTTTGTTTCCTCTTAAATCAAAAAAATATCCTATCATATTAATTGTGATAAGAAATAAATCCAACTTCAGGTGACAGAAAGTGTTAGTTGTATAATGTAATATTAAACATAATTAAATATTATAATACCATTATGATTTTATTTGGAGAATTTACAGATGAAAATAATACAAGTACAATACAACATAGATCAAAAATATCAATAGTATTATATAATAAAGAACATGGAAATTACCAAACAATTATTTATACTTATAGTCTGAATACCGAACTATTTTACAACTATATTTTCGAATGTCAAATTTTACAAATTATTCTGGCAACTTCATCTTTAAATAAGGTGAGTCCTTTGTTTGCATTGTTGTATCATTTGCAGTAGAACATTCCTTTAATACACCTAACATAACAAGATAAATTGTGTGTGCATTTATATTTGAAATTATTTAATGTTCTAGATTTTATGTTGTTGGTCTAGGTGGTACTTTTATTCACTTATTTAGTGTTATTCCACCTCACCAGGTGAGTCATCTCACTTAGGTGGACATGGATATAGGTGGTGTCATCTTATTTATGAAAGATTCTCTTACAGACTCTGTCATATGTGTAAGTGTGTCATAGGAGTTACATTCCCATTTGGGAAAGTAAGTCCTCTTCTCCATTATGGAGGAATCTTCTCTTACATGGGAGTTACACATTCACTCCCCTATATGTACACCATCTCTTTTGATCTATGTTAAGCCAACACAAGCTAAGATAAGGCTTCCATTCCACTCCACTTTTTGAATCTTGAGCTCTCATATGCATGCACATTGCTTTACAAAGCTTACTTGCTTTAATCTTGTAACTCCTACACTTTGGTGAAGTGTAACTATTCGATGCTCGTGACACTCCTTCCAGGTCTTCGTCCTATACTCCTTCATGGTATTAGAGCGTGGGGACCAGAATCACGTTTCTCACCATAGTTTCTCCAACATGTAGTTGCTTATGCAAGCTCTCGCTTTTGCATGTCCTCTACTTGCATATTTTGAGATTCTGTGGGTGTATTTTTTGGGTGTTTGTGCTCTTCAAGTGTTTGAGTTTAGCGTCTTTGACCACTCGATTCTTCGTGTTTGCATGCGCATTTGGAGGTGTTTTTTATGGTCACATATTCCTTTCCCTTCGGCTACAGCTTGCTCGTGCTACGTGTTGGTCCAGCCTCTGCATTGTTCTGTAAGCTACTTTGTGCATGCTTTGACTCACCGATTGGGTGCCTGTACACATTTTTTGGCCTTTGCTTGATCTCATGATCTTTTGGTTTGTTTGGAACATTGGCTCCTTTGAAAGTGGACATTTTGCACTGGTGTTTCAGGATCCTCTACTCGTGCTGCAGCTCGGGTTTGTCCTCTGTGTGGGCATGTTTGCATTATTCACTTAATTACTCAGCACTCTGCACCGATCCGTGGTATTGGTTCATGCCTCTTACATTTTCTATGGCTCAAACATCTGCGTTCTTTTGCTCGTCCACCTTTAGCTCATGGCTCGTGCCCTGGTTCATTCCACTATGTCGCTCATCCTGGTCAAACAGCTGGTGTGGCCGCTCATCTGGCTTGCTGTTTAGTGGTGTGGCTTGTTGTTTACTGCATACCTTCGGGCATACCTCCTCAGCTTCAACACCTACGTTCAAACACAATGGACCATTTTTCCTGCGCTTTGGACATTTTTCTGCATCATTGGCACGTAATACAGACTTTGCTCAACGTTTATTGGCATTTTTAGGTGTTTTTTGGGGCGTTTTGGGTCTTCACCTATTTGTGCAGCCAGCCACACGTGGAATTTGACCCCTCATTCAACTCTTGACCTAGGCACATCTCCAACACACTCAGCTCTCAGCACTTGGACTCAGCTTTCAAACGCAGCAAACGGTTACAATTCGCACGTGGACTCAACCTTTAAACACTCCAAACAACTCATCTTTGGGGCCCACTTTCCTTTTAGAAATTGTTTAGAGGTTAAAACAATCCATTTTTTTGATGTTTTGACGATAAAAACACTCTTTATGGCATTCTAATAATTTTTGGGTTCTAATTTTGCTTGTTTTATCAACCCTCCTATGCATGTCGAAGACGGAGGGCGAGGTCCGGGGTTGGCAGGAGGATAACCCCGCCTCGCAGTCAAAACAAACCCCTGCTAAAATTTGATGCCATTTCCAACAAGTACCCACACAGTACCCTTTGGACCCATTTTTTGCACTTTTTTAATGCGTTTGCAGTGTCTAGTGCATTTTTCCAGGAGAGGGGTTTGTTGCGGGAATTGTTTTAATGCGATAACTTTTGACTCGCTGCTCATTTCTGAGCGCTTCCTTGGTCAAAGTTACATGATTTTTTTCACATTAAGTGATGGGATTATTATTTTTGTAAATGCACTAATTTTATAAAGTGCCACATTCTGGGGGGTTGCTTGTACTCTTTGGGCCTACAAACGCAGACGCATTATCGGCCGAGTCCGACATCTTGCACCTTGCATCTTGCATTTTTTCATCATGGAGAGTTCTCTTATGAGATGTGAGTGTTGTAGGATCACCTTACAACCTCCACCACTTCTCATTGGGAGAGAGACCTATTCAGCCTGGCGTGCTTCCATGGAATGTTACTTCACCTATGAGGGTCTTTCATCCTTCTTTCTTGGGCCAGTTCCTGCACCCACTGATCATCGTGATCTAGAGGACTTCCTTGACACTTTTGACCATGGTTATGGTCACATGATGATGCATGTCTCTTGTTCTCTCTTGTTTCACGTGGAAGACTCGGATCCACCTCATCGTGTCTGGAGCATTCTTCAGTCCTTTTATGGAGACCCTTCACATATAGCCACCATTGTTACTACTGCTGATTCAGTTTTCTCCTCCATTTCTTCATGTGATGACAGTTCCACTGACATAGGCTCACTTGGTTCTACTTCTGATGATGAGGATTGTGCACCCAGTTCTGATGCATAGAGTACTACAGAGGACTGTTCTCGTCTTTCTCTGACCATTCTAGACATTGTTGTCACCCCCCACATCTTTTTAGATATCAAGCAGTATCATACTGTCTCACACCGTCATTACACTAGCCTCCTTTACACTTCCAGTTTGCAAGGCCATTCTAAACTTCATTGGATGATTCATACCTATCTGACATCTCTCTTCTATATGTCGAGCCCCCTCATTGGGATGAGTATCTACCTGACCTTAGTTATCTTTTCACACAGTCTACTTGTGATGCTTTACAAGTTTCTCATCCATCTATAGGTTTTTCAGAGGGGTTCATCATCTCTATTGTTGGGAGTGCCCCTTCTGGGAATCATGTCACTTCCACATTTCCAGAGACCTTCATTGATCCACCCTCAGTTGTGGATCCCTTTTCTGTTGTGGAGGATGTTTTGTTCCCTTCACATCACTTAGACATCCTTTCCAAAGGTGTTCCTCTTTTTCACTCTAATAGTTCTATACATGTAACATTACCTTCGATTCCTTGACACTCACTTGCTAGACCTATGTCACACTTTCATGGACCAGACTCAGAGTTCTTTGTGTTTCTACCTTCATCTTCCTTTATGGAGTGGGCGGACTTCCAGCACATCATTTTTGTCCTTACTAAGGGTAGGCACATAGTTCATTGCGGGTAGATCTTCTTCAGTCTAGAGGTAGAGGATCTCGTCATCGACATACTTTTGGGAGATATAATAAAGAGGATGAAAATTACCTCTCGTCTCCCTCTTCTTCTCTCTTCTTCTTCTTTTCGAGAGATTGCCTCTTTGTAAACAATTATTTATACTTATAGTCTGAATACCAAACTATTTTACAACTATATTTTTGAATGTCAAATTTTACAAATTATTCTTACAAATTCATCTTTAAATAAGTCGAGTCCTTTGTTTTCATTGTCATGTATCCTTTGTTGTAGAACGTCCCTTTAATACTATATGTACACCATCTCTTTTGATCTGACTGAACAAGATAATTTGTGTGTGCATTTATATTCAAAATTATTTAATGTTCTAGATTTTACACATCATCTCCTAACGGTCACATAGGATAATCTTATGTTTTCTTCATCAATAATATGTCAAGATTCATTCCACTCTGCTCTGTGATCCCTTTTAAGGTATTTTCTGCTTGTTTAAAGTAGCAAGCTTTTGCTTCAAATCAATATCTGAAACTAAAATATTTTTTGTAATTTTAAATACGCATCAAACAATGTTTCCTCATTATTCAAATAATTCGACTAAATTTAGAACAAAAAATTATTAATAATTTTTTTAGAAAATTTTAAATTATATATAAATTTTTATTAAATCTTACCAATGTGTTATGCATTTCTAGATTCACAATAACTACATGGCCCTCGTCTCTTAGCCACATATTATGGTAGGATTGTTCTTATGCATTTAAATTGTCAGTTTTGTTCAACATTATATCTAACACATCATCATTGTAAGCATTTAAAAAAGAAAAAGTATAGAATACAAGATAATTTAAGAAAATATCAAGCTTTGTTAGTTCATTTTGAACGAAATAATAGAATAAATGTCTCTAATAGTGGTTGTTAAATCAGGAATTTATTTCTTGTATCAAAAATTTATCCATTACCTCCCACCATTTTAATTATTGAATATCCTTTGTTAAAACATCATTAAAAATGGTTTGAAAATTTTCATCTAAAATACTTTCTAGTGAAAAACATGTATTTTCATCATCTGATGAGGCATTTTCTCTTGAAGAAGGTGTTCTTGATCTATTTTTATTACTAGAGAAGGTTTCCTTAACCCATAAATCATATCTTTCACATTGAAAGATCCATGGGCCCAAACCCCACTTTTAATCTCAGCATATTTATCATCTAAATAAATTTCATTCAATACTAAAACCCCATGTGGACTTGGAACATTTCCCAATGATAAAGTTTGAAACTCAGTAGTAAAATTTAAGGTACCCCAACTTGAAGTTGGAGCATAAAATGAAATATGTTTCCCGCTTCCCATTATCCTAAGATTGGTGGTGGTGGTGGTGGTGGTGTTGGCATCTTTCTCCTCAAACTAGTAGACGTATTTCAAGGCGAAGGAGGTAATATAGTAATCAATTGTAAATTACATGAGAAAAATGAAACAAAAAACATAATAAGAATGGAATAAATCCTTTAAGAATAAAATCATTACATGTTTGCATAATTTGCATATAAGATGTAGATGGGGCATGTTGTAGTTTATGTGTGTTACGCCCTTAGTCCTATCACTTATATTGGATATGTAGTGAAAATTTATTTATCACATAATCTCTCTTCTTTCCGTACATTATTCATTTATCATTTCATATATTTAGTAGGTTAGCCTTGGTGTTTTCCTTAGCATAGGATTGGTACATATAAGTGGTAGTGAGTAGTAGTTAATCATCATATTCACAATTTGAATCTTATTGTATGGTTTGGAGGTTACCCCCTCAAAATGGATAAGCTATTCAACTTGCATATTGTGATCATTAATATAAAATATTGTATTCTTTTATGTTTTATTGCTGTTAATATTCAAATTTATACAAGTGGTATTAGAGCCTAATCTTAGCTAGATATGCATCAAACCCTAATTGTGAAGGTTTGGCTATATCTAAAAATTGGTAATGAATGTTTATGAATTTTGTTTTGTGTTGAAAATTCAGTCAAGTAAGATCCTCTCTAAATTTGAATCATTTTGCACTTTTTTTGCAAATTTTATATAATTTTTTATGCTTTTTCATAAATAGGCTATATAGGGTGCAATTTTGGAATTTTTCTAATTTTCTTATATTTTCATAACTCTTTCTCAAAATTAGTTACGGTATATTATTTATGATTTACTATATTCAACAAGAAAGTTTATGAAACCCCAAACCCTAAAGGATTACCCTATTCCTTATACCCCGAGTCTCGAACCCTACATCATGATTGGTAGATCAACTTGAGGCCAAGAGAAAGGTCAAAAAACTCCTCGAATGACCCCAAATAAGGAAGATATGGATTTAGAATCTTCTGGTTTGGGAGTATATGAGGAAGTGAACCAACTTTCTAGAAAGGGTAAATAATATGGTGAGTAAGAATGACATCAAAAATGAGCTTATACATCTGAAAGGTAGCCTTAGGGGAAAACTATATATGGATTTTCAATAAATGAAGTAGGATATTTTTCTCTCTCTTTTAAAAAAAACTCCCAATTCCATTCATATGGGTTCCTCTAGCAATAGACACAAATCCAAATCACTCCAATCAAGGAGGATCCTTTACACATTCAAGTGGATCTCCTAACTAATGATAAGGCATTATTACAAAAGTTGGAAATGCATAAATTCGATGGAAAGGATCCACTAAATTCGATTACCCAAATGGAAATTTTCCTTTATCTCCATCATATCCCATAGAGATAAAAGGTAACCATGACATCCTTATATCTAGAACCTGACCAATTTTTCTGGTATCATTGGTTATGCGCTCAAAGGTAGAATAATGTTCTAAGTTTCACATGGAAAGCTATCACTGAAGAGATTCAATTACACTATATTTCTAGTGCATAAGATAAATACTTTGGCCAATTTCCAAAGTTACGAAATATAGGTTCAGTGAAGGAGTATGTTCATTAGTTCCAAAATCAATCTATTCTTGTAGATGATACTATATAAGAAGATTTCTTTATTTGTTAATAAATCAAATTAATCTAGATTTTATATAGCTAAATGTGTATCTAAAAGATCTATTTAGGTGGGGTATTAAATACAACATTGACCATGAGGTGCACATGTTTAATCTAATCAAGGTTTTTGACTTTATTATCATAGAGTAGAGGGAAGAGGAAAATTTTCTTTCCAATAGAAGGCATAAATTCACTGACATAAAATATGATAACACCTTTCCACTATCTTACCCTCAGCCAATTCGACTAAAACCTCAAACAAATGAAGAAAAATAAGCAACATGTTTATGTTTTAACTGTGACATCAAATATGCATTAGGTCATAAATGCGAGGGAAAAAATTGTTCTACATTGAAGGGACAAATGATGAGGAAGAATATGAGGAAACATTAAGTGAGAAAGTGGAAAAATTAGAGGAAGAATATGAAGATCCCCATCTCACTATTTCATGGCATCCTCTATTAGGAATTAGCACTCCATAAACCCTTCAAGTCATGGGTTATATTAAGAAGAAGAAGGGGAAAATATTGATTGATTTGAGGAGCTCACATAATTTTTCCAATCATAAGCTCTTAGGCATCAAAGCTAAATTTTTTCATCTACCCCACATTGGAATTTAGAGTAATTATTGCAAATGGTGACACAGTCCAATGTTTAGCTAAATGCCATTAAATCATACTTATGATTGGTGACAACACATACGAATCTATAATGTTTTCTATTCCTATTGGCAGAGTTGATGTTTTCTTACGTGTTCAGTGGCTCACAACTTAAAGCACCATAGAGATAAATTTCTAAGAATTGTTCATGTGCTTTCATTCTGATCGTAAATAGTTTTAACTTCGAGGAATATAGGAAAAAAATCCTTATGTGCTTGGTTCTCACCAAATGCAAAAAATTATGAAAAGGGAGATAAAGGATTTGTAGAAAAAAAAAATATCCATAGAAGGTCAAAAATAAATGATGGTAGTGCATCCTGAACTTAAAACAGGTTGTTAATCAAAATGTAGGTTTTTTCGAGGATCCTAGAGGATTGAATCCTGCAAAGATATCATGATCATTGCATTCCGTTAATTCCAAGAATCCAACCCCCAATAACATGACTGATAGATACCCATATGTGTAAAAGAGTTAGATCGAGAAAATGGTGTAGGAAATGTTTGAAATGGGTATTATTTATCACACTCAGAGTGCTTATTCTTCTCTAGTGGTGATGGTATACCACAAGGATAGAAGGTGGTACATGTGGCCGTACTAAAGAGAACTTAATAATTACACTGTCAAAGATAATTTTCTTATTCCTATGATTGATGATTTATTAAATTATTTTCATGGTTCAATTTGTTTGACAAAACTATATCAAATTATAGTAAATAAAGAATATGTTCATAAGAAATTCGTCAGAACTCATTAAGGGAATTAGGAATTTCCAGTGATGTATTTTGGTCTTACTAATACACCGTCTACATTTCAAATTTTAATGAATTAAATATTTATACCATTCCTACAGAAGTTTTTCTTGTTATTTATTGATTATATCCTAATCTACAATAAATCATGGAAGGAGCATTTACATCTTGTCAATATAGTATTGTAATCCCTAGAGAAACATTAACTATATGCAAGGCAGGCCTTCGAAGTGTTATTTTTGGGTATAGGAAGTGGAATACTTGGGTCATATTTTCTCAAATGAAGGTGTTAAGGTGGAATCTTGAAAGATCTAGGCCATGGTGGAATGGGAAGTCCCAAGAACCCTCAAGAACTTTATGAGTTTTATTAGGTCTCACATGGTACTATCACATATTTATAAAAATCAATGGTTGTATAAAATAAAATAACAAAATTATTGAAGAGAGACTCCTTTTAGTATTATGAGGAAAAATATAGGGCTCTTAAAAAATTTAAAGTGGTAATGTGCACTGCTCCAATATTGGAAACCTCATATTTCTCTAAGATCTTCATAATTGAATGCGATACTTCAATAAATGGGATCAGAATTAGTTCTCATCCAAGAAATACATCCCATATCATTTGAGATCAGTAAAAATAAAAGGAAAAAAATTGTTGAATCCCACATATGAGAAGGAAATGATTGCAATATTGCATGTAGTCAAATAATGGAGACCATACTTGTGGGGTAGACACTTCAAGGTAAAAACTGATCATGATAGTTTGAAATACTTCTTGGAGCAAGGATTATCTTCAAAAGAGCAATAAAAATGGGTCACAAATCTATTGGGTTATTAATTTGAGATTATTTATGAGAAAGGGATGCAAAAATGTGGTCGTTGATGCTCTTTCTAGGAGGGATGATTCCACAGAATCAATGTTACATGCCATATCTATACTAAATTCAAATTGAGTAGATCAAAAAAGGAAATAATGGCAGAAACATGCAATAACCCATACTCTCATTCAAAATATCTCAGATAGATCCAACCATACCTGAACAATTTATATAGAAGGGGGATTAATTATTTTATAAACACATGATAAAAATTCTTTATGAACTCTACACTTAAACACCTTGTTCTTTCATAGATCCATTCTTCTCCACTAGGTGGCCATTCTACGTTCTTCAAAACTTATCATAGAGTTAATAAATATTTCATCTAGGAGGGGTTGAAAGGAGATGTATCAAAATTTTGTGGCAGAATGTTTGGTGTGTCAACATAATAAAGGTTATATCATTAAGACAACATGTCTCCTCCAATCCTTCTCCATTCCTAGAGAGAAATGATAAGAGGTATTGATGGATTTCATTAGAAGATTTCCTAAGTCAGAAAGAAAAGCATCATCATGGGAGTGGTGGATATACTTACCAATTATTATTATTTTTGTGTCATGGTAAATCCTTTCATAGCTATTATAGTTCTCATCTCATAAAAATGGACGCGGTTAAAATTATCCTTGGCACACCCCAAAAATTATTATAAGTTATTGTGATATGATATTCAAAAGTAATTTTTTGAATGATTTATTCTCTTGTTTGGCTACCCAATTGGCCCTGAGTTCATATTATAATCCTCAATCAGATGGGAAAAATGAGGTGGTAAATAAATATTTTGAGGGATATCTTCGATGTTTTACTTTTTATAAACAAGAAGGTTGGGTGCAATGGTTGCCACTTGCATAATTGTGGTATAATAATTCACGTCATACTGCCTCCAAAATGTCTCCATTTCTAGCAATTTGTGGGTACCATCCTCTATCAGTCATCTTCAGCTTCAAATCCAAACCGAAGGTGAGAGAAATTCAATAACACTTTCAACACCAACACGAGGTACTCTCTAGTATTAGAGATAATTTGGCAAGGGCACAAAACCATATGAAGCAACAGGTTGATCAACATAGTAGTGACACTTTGAAGAGGCTGAATTTTTTTTATATAGTTGCAGGCATAAAAGAAGTTATCTTCAAAACAAAAAAAGAAGGATAATAAGCTTGCTCCTAAATACTATGGTCCTTACCAAGTGCTGCTAAAAATTGGTAGTGTGGCATTTAAACTAGAGCTCCCTCCAAGAAGTAAAATACATCCATTATTCCAAGTTTCTTGCTTTAAGAAGTTATTTGGAAGCACATTTCCACCCAGTTAGTGCTTTTTGAACAAGATGAAGAAGGAAGGATCATATTGAAACCTGAAGATATAATTTAGACACACAAAAAAATATTGAGGACCATATTCATTGCCGAGTACCTAATTAAGTGAAAGAATATAAATTTTAAGGATGCATCATTAGAGGATGAAGCATTTGTGTAGTAAATTTTATGGATTCCTCACAATGTGGACAATGTTTCTTTCAAGGGGGGCGCATGGTAAACCCTTATCCCTATAGCTTATATTCAATATTTAGTGTCTACTTGTGGCTTACATAAACTCTCTTCTTGTCATATGTGATTCATTTATGTTTTCATATGTTTAGTAGGCTAGAATTTTTGTTGGCCATAGTATATGATTGGTATATATAGGTGGTAGTGAGGATTATTTAATAATTATATTGAGCATTTGAGTCTTATTGTATGGTTTGGAGGTTGCACCCTCGAATTAGCCAAGATATTCTACTTGCATATTGTGATCATTTATCTACATTATTGTGTCCTTTTGTGTTTTATTTATACTTATATTCAAATTTATAAAAGTAATTTCATTACAATGTGGTTGATGTTGAGGAGTAGATCAAAGAGGCTAGAAGTGGTATTGTTATTTATGATCTAAATGTAATTAAACATTCACAATTTAAATTTTGTAGTATCTTCATTAAAAATTATTAAAAAAAAAAATTGAACTAAAATTACATCTTAAATATAATACTTACCTTGATGTGACAAATATATTTCTTGATATTGTGTTTCTTTAAATTAAAACATATTTTTTGTTTAACTCGCATGAGTATATAGGCATTCGGTACTAGAGGTTGCTACAAAAAAATATGTCAACAAGTTATAAATAAATTTAATGTATATTTCTATAAAATTAGACATATATGAAAAAATATTGAAATATATAAATAATAAATAGATGTGATCAGTGGCATAGTCGACGTGTCAATTGGATCTGCTCATTTTTTACATTTGAGAAGTTATTAATGGTTGAATGGTTTACTTAGTCTCCCGATCCTCCCGAATATTGAAATAATATCAAAAATATTATGGTAGATTCCTTGTTATAGCAACCTCTCTTTATGATGCAATTGTAGTATCTATCCCGTGTTATAGTTCAATAGTGAACAAACTATTAATATATAATATAATATATAAAATATGAAGAAATTAATGATATTTATTAACAAAAAAATAATCATAAATTTTGGAATCACCTCCTATTGTTCCCTTGTTAAACACATAGATGTTTTCTTTATGTGGAGTGCAATAGGATAAAGGGTGTTGTGTAAACTGTAAATGGATTCATAATATAATGCAAGAATACAATTTTTGGAACTACTAGAAGTAATTTCATTTACAAGAATCGTACTCAATTCATTTCTTATCTTTGAGGATAAGAAGGTGCAACAATAATTTTTCTATCCATTAAGGGTTCTCACATGATAATCCAAGGCTTAGTAAGGAATATTTGTATGTTGTCATCTCAAAATAATTTTGGCCTATAAAAATTGAGCCATATCTTGCTGAAACAATTGACTAAACTCCTTGAGGGGAATTCACCCTTTTCAAGGATTTTTGGAAACTTTAAATGTAAGGAGATGTAAAATGAATAAATATTTAATAACACACAAAATAAAAATTCATAAAATAAAAAATGATGTAAACTTTAATATGATTATTAAAACTTATTAGTAGTTTCACCAACAGATAATTGGTAGTGATACTCCAAATACTTGATGTCTTCATCTATCAAAATAGCCTTCGTTTTGATAGGGTACACATCTTTGTGGAGTATTCCTGTCAAATTCTCAATGTCTTCATGGGATGTTTGAAAGGATAGTTTGTGTAATGGGATTTGAAATTAAAAATTATAAGAGGAAGTGTTATATTTGATTAGAATGTATTTGAGTGTTTTTTCCTCTATTGAAAATAAGAGTATATAAACAAGTCATGTGAAACTTGTGGATTCAATCCATTGTGCAAATTAATTGGGATCTGATAGAAGGATGTAGAGTTACAGAAATTCAAGGTTCTTGTATGAAAAATCTTGCATTTTAATTGGCAGGCTTGCAAAAAATTTGATGATGAACTTCCTTCTTGTAATATTTACAAAAAAATGGAATCTAATCCTTATCTGGAATCAATGGATGGTCAGGAAATTTTTAAGTTAATAGATGAGTCCATTTTTGTTGTTGTTTTAGGATCTAGAAGTCTAGCCAATTGATTGTCGAAAGTGAAAACAACGAGACTGACTATCAATATATAACAAGATTTTGAGACATGCCACTGACTGATAGCATGTTTTATGTCACCATCCGGTACTATGCTTGGTACTAGCATCTGATAGAACCAAAAATGCTATAGTTCGGTTTCACCAAACATGCTACTAGAGTGTAGAACAAACAAAGCTATGATATGATGTTTGTAAGCATGTTATTGGTCGGTAACACTAATTATGTGTTATCAGTGGGTAACATGTAGAATGTTACTTACCAATGGATTTCTATATCTTTACGGTCGATATCATTCTTCATGTTATAATTTGATATCATACATAATATTAGTGTCTATTGGCATATAGAATGCTACAAGCCGATAGCATTATTCATGCTTCCAACCGGTGGCATATATTATTCTACAAACTAGTAACATGTAAATCTTTTCCAACTAATAACACGTACAATGTTGTCAGATAGTAACATGTAGAATTATATTGGTTGGTGGCATGTAACTTTCCTTCCACTTCAGCCACAAGAACATATTCCCTTAATGTTATAAAAAAATTTCCAACTTCACGAAACAAATTTTCTTTTCATTCGCCATACTTTCAAAAGCGGTTTCTAAACATTCAACAAATAGTTTCTACGGATTTTTTAGGGACCCATAAAATTTAACCTAGAATAAAAAATAGAAATAGTACATTATTCTCATAATGAGTCACAAATAAATATAGTGGTTGAGATTATATAACAAAAATAAGAGTTTGGTTCCAACCTTTTTTTAATAAGAAAAGTAAATGTTTTAAACCAAATCTAAATTTGAATAAGTAACCCATATTTCTAAAGTGATGGATATGTGTAGGATGATATGGAAAGTGATTAGAGGTTCCACTTATGATATTTTAATCCTACATGCTACAAAGATAATATAATAAAGCTAAGCTAACCATAGTCAACTTAATATTAGTGTAAGCATAACATTGCACCAAAATTGGGGCCTCATATGGGATACAATTGAATATAATAGTTTCTTTAATGATATTTAATATTTAACATAGATATACAATAGATGGTATACCCATAAAAGTGTATGGATAAGCGTAATTGAGATTTATATCACATAATCCTAGAGATTAAGTATCCAACAATGGAATAGACATACTAGTACTACAAACTATAAGAGGGATAATGATATGTTAGTGTTTTGTATTACTAGTAACAATGAATTGTTTCGTAGTGTAACCAAGAGAACCAAGAATCTTAAAGTGAACATATTATTTTTAGTCCTAGTATTAACCAAAACATTAGGTCAAGAATTTCAAAAAATAAAACCATGAATGTATAGTGTATCACAACTAAAATTATTTATGATATTAGTATCATAAAAATTAATTAATGAGTGTGAAATTGACATAGTAGTAATAGTACCAATCATAACTTCCAATATATGATTATAAGGAGTTCGAGGTACATCATGGTGACATTGGTGCACTTCTAAATTAGATTTAACATTTTTGTGTGTCATTAAGATTTTCATTCATCACTAGTATTATATTGTTAATTGGAAATGCCTTATTAAGTAGCATTAACACCAACAAGATCTGGTAGAACATGAAAATGTTTAACACATAAATTATTATTAATGAAAGAAACATATCTGATAATTTTAATAGGAACTGACACCAAAATTTTTTATACAAGCCTTACTAGAATCAACGTTTAGAGGAAGAGGGAGAGATAAAAGGTTTCTGGGTTGAAGTAAACCATTAATATTCACATTATCATTAGTCTTATTATAGTGAGATTTTCCTTTGAAATTATTTTTTCCTTATAACTTAGGGATGAATGTGTTGGGATATTTGGTGACGTGTTTGATGTTTTTCATGATAAGGAGATTAGCCTCATGCTCTTTGAAGTTTCTACATAAATGGTCAAATGAGTGGATTTTTTAATAGATAATTGATAATTGAAAAGGGGAAACAAGGATATGTGTGAATAAATACCAAATGTTACTATCTTCTAGTATATTTTTCATATTTGTAAGCATGGTCTAGTAATGTAGATCATAATCATTGATTTGGTCATTAGAAATTTTTTGAATCCAAGTAAACTACAAATAAGAAATATTCCACTCAATATTAATAGAAAATTTGAATCAATTAGAAAATTAGATAAAATCAGAAATTAAATGAATGAGAAGACAATATATCAATATTAATGTCAATTCCTTTTGACTTAGAAGAAATATATTAGTAACTAATATGGCAATGTAATCATATTATAAGAAAAAAATGTGAATAAATAAAAAATTTCTATGTAGGATCACCTTTACCATCAATTCTTGGAAGCTTAAGAGATAAAATACCAATAGGAAAGGAATAAGAATGCACTTAAAGTGCAATAGTTATAGGAAACAATAAAATAGAATCCATGACTTGAAAATAAGAATACAACACGTTGTGATTGAAATATTATAGATTTAAAACTATAAAAAAGGGTTTTAATACCTTATTCACTAAATTCAGAAGCATGTGAGCCAGAATGTGGGCATTTAAATTACATAGAAACCATAGAATATATACGAATAGTATATGTAACTGTAGGATAAAATGTATGAATACACTAAATTTTCAAATTTATTAGGGTATGATTAAGTTTAACCTTAGAAACATATTAAAGAGAATTACTGTGATGAGGACTATGTTGAAATAAATGTGTGAAATGGAGTTATACATCCTAAAATTGGAATGGGTATGATTTAAAATATCATGATGGGAATCATAATCTTAAGGATACTCACCAATGATAGATTGATAGTGTGAGAAAATAAAATAAATAAGTGAATATGTGTGGTCACAAGTATTATAATCGAAAGGATCTAATGTTCATAATGATCCTAAAAAAACAATAGAAGTAGAATATATAGTAAACTAAGATAGAATACCATTTTTCATTGCTACCCTCCCTCATAGTAGCTTGAGAATGGACTTAATTAAACCGATGATATTCAGTTGTAGAGAAAGGGTGGGAACCTTTAGGGTTATCTAAAATAATGAAATATTCTAGGATTAATGGTAGACAAATAAATCCAACATCTAATAAAAAGGATCATGTAGTAAAAACAGAAAGAAAAACCCTAATATAACCTAGGATTTGAGCATTATATTGAAAAAAATTAGGTTCACCATATATTTTAACTAATTTCTAATTATTTGAGTGTGAAAAGACTTATTTAGAAAGAAGATAAAGAATCTCAAGATTATTATTCATAAATAATACATAAACATTAACCACGTACATTAACAGTAATGTAATAATACTTAAAACTATGTTAAATCAATATAATTATTTATTAGAATACAAAAAGGGATAATTACTTAGTTGCACATAGTTTTATATAAAGGTATTAGTTGCATGAAAAGTAGGTAAAATATTTATTCAATCTCAGGAAGTTCTTTATCTCTATAATAAGAACTAGAAAGAACTCCTATATAGGATTACACACATCTTAGAATGTGATACATTCATGAATTCTTATGTATGTTCTTGGAACTATTCCAAATACGGTTCTAAAAATTTACTTTTCCTTTGCTTACCTTGAAAGGGGTGTTCTCTTTTATCATTAGGGCTCCTAAACTTTGGCACTACCCACAATCACATGCAACGAGTATAAAAAATAAACACTTGTAACAAAATTCATAAAAGCATTGGATAATCAAAGGAGAAATTCGTTTATAGGTTAGGATGGAGTAACCTTGGTTGTCAACATTTAGTGCATAGTCAAACTACACCCCTTCAATGAAGATAAATCCTTATGTATTTATCCTAGTGTAGGAGTATGTGTGCATATATATTTAAGAAAACCCCATATTGGTTACATTGTATTTATTGATACAAATATATTGGGCTAACTATGTGTAGAAAATTTGAGCAATGTGGTAGTAGTCTGATATGGTGTGCTTTAAATAATTAGAATATCCATTTTTCCCTTGAATACATTTGAAAACACTTGGAGTTACTTTCACTTTCTAATACATGGCTATAGAACCTTTGAGTGCTTGCAAATGGAGGAAACAAGACTCATGAACTTATTGTGATTGCTTCATACCCATGTGGTTATGTCTCTAACTGATGTGCAAGTTCATTATGAATATTTAATAGAGCATTGTATTATTTACTATTGATGTTTATAATGTGATCTTATGATAATTCTAGGTGATTTATAATGTTTAACTAACTGTTTTATATAGGTTTCCATACGATAAACATTTGCATTAAAGTTGACTAGAGAATATGAAATAACAGACATAAGATCTAATAATATTAGAAAATGATTCGCTAGATGGTAGGATTCTTGATCCTACATATCATATAGGACCATATTCCATTATATCCCATAGACGAATAGTTTTGAGAGGTGGACTGGCTATATAAAATTTGGAGTTCTGGAATCATGCTTGTATATGAATTAATGCTTTAACAAAATTAATATTTATTAGATCTAATACATGAGTGTGTAAATATTATATAGTTAAGAGAGAGAGAGAGAGAGAGAGAGAGAGAGAGATCTATTGGTTAGTCTTAGAATATGAGAATTTTTTTAACATAGTAACAAAGATATTCTTTTCATTATTAAATGGTAAGTTACCAAATTTGTGTATGTAGGACAAGGAGCTATTATATAGACAATACGTGTGTTCTAAAACAATTTTTTAAAATATGATCAATACCTAGAAATGAGAATTAGATTTATATAGTAATAAAATGAAACATCAAATATCCAAAAATAAAATTTCAAAATTGACAACACAACATTCGCTTCACAATGTACTTTGTGGATTAAGGAGACTATGTAATAGTATTGTACAAGATCTTAGGTATATGAAAAAACCATTATAATCGAATTTTATATTATTATTACTTAGATACATAAGAAGATAAATATTCTTTTTGAAGATGAATTGAAAAGGCATTAAATGTTGATAAATATAAAATTTATGTCATATTTTTAAGTGAATGAGAATTTGGTTTCAGTTTTGTTAGTCCTAAATTCTACATCCTCTGGTTGCTTGATAACATTATCTGGGAAGGGGGATGCTTGGATAGTGTTATACCAGGTAGTATGTGTCATTTTCAGTCGGGGAGGGGTCTAAAAATTTCCTTAGGATCAAGCATTTAGGTGATTGAGGGGCATGTATAGAAGGGATGGCTTCATCCTACTACGTTTGGTCCCACCTTAAAGAAGGGTGAGAGGACCCTCAGGGTAACCTAAATGAAAAGGAGGAGATAGGGTATTTCTTCCCCTCTATTTTTTAAATTATGGATCAATCTGAGATAAACATGGCCATGAATACAACAATTCACCCTCATGAGTTATCACAAAACATTTTTTATATGCTTACCATACTAGGCATAGGTTACTATAGACAACAAATTTGGGTTGCGCTTGCATTCTCTTGATAGTACAATTAAAGATAATGGAAAATTTCAATGATATTTAGAGACAAATAAATAAATAAATAAACTAAAGTTAGTATGACGGGGTGGGATCAATTATGGTAATTTTAACTTTAAAAAGGCTGAATTATGTGATGACATATCTTTTGCAACCAAGCATCTATTACTTACTGGGACTGATTATTGTTCTAGATACTAAAGAATACCCAATTAAGTACTAATAATTTCTCCAAAGGAACTTTTCATTCATTGATACCAAATAGATGAAAAGTTTCAACACAATGTCTAAAATACTTGACACAAAATCTCATGTAAGTACATTGTAATAAAGTATTTAATGCTTCTATTCTCGTACGCCCAAGATTCACTCAAAGGCTAACAAAAATCAATTCAACAAAATGGTTATAGTAAGGATTTTGAAAATATGTTTAATATTGTAGAGTAAATTATCACATCAAAATATTGAATTAATGACCAAAGAAAAAATATTAAACATTGATCTAGTGTACCACATAGAGAAGTAATAAACAACAAATTGTGGTAGAAAGTATAACTCATCCATCAATAATTCAACATACAAAACCCCAAAAATATAAATCAAAACCATAAGCATACATAATATATTAAAAATATTAAATCTCTTGACAAGGGAACATAAAGAACATTCTCTCGATGTTTTTGAATGGTTTTACACTACAACAACTTTCAATCAAAAGCTTGAGAAACATAAAATCATATGTATTTCATAGAATCAAATTTATAGTATTACAACTGTATCTTATAACCTTTTCATAATATAAAATTTTAACCCCCCTTTAATATGAGGAAAAATCCCCATATGTATAAAAAAAATCAATTCTTATAATTCGATGCCCCCCCCCCCAACATAGAAATTAAATCTCCTACTTGCTCATAAAGAAAGATCTTTAATCAAAGAGGGAATGTAATTTTTCTAAATTTAAATATCTGATTTTCTATCAGTATTTTGGGATCATTTCCATGGCTTCACTACCACATGTTGGTCTCTGGTTGGTTACATACTCAATATTTTCCTACGTGTTTGATTCCCTGACCTTTTCTTAGTTATGTATATTTATGTGTAAATATTTTCCATGATGAGATGCAAGCCAATAAGAAAATTCCACATACTTTGACCTTCTTATAATGTTATCTTACTTGTACTGTTCACCACGAAACATGATCCAATGAAAAATCTGCACACAACTTTGTGGTGTTACCCTTGTCAGAATGCAAAGAATAAACCAATGATAAATCTCCATAGTACTTCTTTAGTTTCATCCTTGTTAGAGTGTGAAACATAAACCAATGAGAAATATCTAGTCTACTTTAGATTTCATAGTGTAATGATCTCTTTATTTCATGTTTCCTTTCATTGGTTTTGGTATGAGTCCTTCCCATCGTGACTTCTATTTGGGTGGAATTCATCGTTGGTTCCACAAAACATTTGCCACGTATAGTGACTTGACCTGCCAAACCACTTGGCCCTGAATCCCTTTGAATTTCTGCTCATTCTGGAGACTTTATATTCACGGGATCCCGTCTTATCACCTTACAATGCAATGATTATGTGTGTCCTCCATCAGCCATTGATATTGCACCATCTTGATATCCCCTTACTCTTCCATGTTTCTTTCAGACTGTGCTGACTTTTTTTTCCCCGTCACGAACCTAAAACCATATGAATTTGGTACATTCTTCAGACTTGAAGTTCACAAAACCTAAATAGCTTTGAGAGGCCTAGAATATTTACTTTTTTCGTTTTCTTCATGGAAATTTAAATCGTTTGGAAGTATATACCTTTGACGGGAACTTAAATGTCCTAGGATTGTACAAATTTGTAATTCCATTTTAACCAATCCATTAAGTAGTCTCCAGGGATTTCTTATGGTGCAAATCCTCCAACATTTCCACTAAATCATTTATTTTTATTTTTAAACGGAATAAAATTTCTTACAAATTGATAATTCTTCTTTGTACTCAAACTAAAATTTAAATAAATGGGAAAAATATAAAGAAAAAATAATGGTTACATCTATGGAGAATCCATAAAACATACCATCTAAATCCAAGGGCCTGTATTGAGCACCAATGAAGACTCATGCTCCATGATGGCCACCCTCTACGGGTACCACAAGAACCTCTCATAAATATTTCAAAACAAAGAATATATGCCTAATCCATTGGTTAAGGAGCTGGGGAGACAAAACACATAGGGAGATCCAAAGAGTTACACAAATTTTCACACTAAGATACTGACATATTAGGAAACCTAGTCATTGTAGACTAGAGCACAAAAATTGAAGCAAAAACAAAACAAAAAATTCATGTATTGTACAATCATCATACACAATCCTCTAGATTATTCCAATAAGTGTTTTAGATGCCTGTCATTGACGAGAAACTCTAATAAATTTTTCTCCAATTCTCTAAGAAATAAAGTATGTTCTCTCATCTTTATATCAATAGAATATGGTCCAATCCATAGGGCATTAAATTTTTCATGTTTTCCCTTGTCTTCATGTCTATTGTCCCTTTATAGGACTAGGTAATTATGATTGATAACTCTTGGAGTGACCTTCTTGTCAAATATTTTCTTGAGTTTTTCTCTTAACTTGACATGTAATTTGTGGGACTATGTTATTTACTCATCTAATTCTATAATTTGATTTATCCTTGTCTCATATGGACTCACCTCTTCTCCCTCTTCAAATTATTGCATGAATTGATACACAGAGAGGTGTAAGTCTAGGGAAAAAGAGCTTGAATTACATAAAGTAGCTTAAAAGGATTCTTTCCAATAGACTTCTTTGTAGTAACTATTCCTTCCCATAATGCAAACTTGAATTTATCACCGCATTTATTTTTACTTGTCTCTATTATTCTTCTAAGGATATTAAGTAGGTTCCTATTTCTTGATTCTACTTGGAATTTCGTTGAGGATTATAATTCAATGTATAAGCTAAATATATTCCATATTCCTAGCATATTATCACCAATTTTTTATCTCTTAAACTAATGGGATTGTTAGGAAAAATATCTTTGCAGGAACAAAAAATCTACAGATTATGTTATCGAGAATAAAATCCATGACTACTTGATGAGTTTCATTTGGGGTAGGAATGGATTCAACCTATTTAGTAAATTAGTTAGTGGTTTCCAATATCCATTTATGAAAAGATCTTGAAAAATTTTATATTTCACCAATAAAATCCAATCCCCATTGTTTGAATGGAGCTTCTACTGACACAAGATACATGGGTAGGGCCCCTGAGGTTTTCAGTATTAAAAAAATACTGTCAACCATCACATTTTTGAACCAACAAGGAAACGTATTTGAAAAATGTAGGCCACCAATACCCTTCCCTTAAAATTTAATGAGAAGTAACTCTTCTATAAAAATGACCTCCACATACTCCCTTGTGAAATTCTATAACTATTTTAGGTGCCTTTACTTGAGTGATACATCTTAGCAATACTCCCTCTGGATTCTTCCAAGCAAGTATATGATCAATCAAAATATAATTTTAGTAATCCATCTTGAGTTTGCTCCTTTTATTCTTGTCCAAGTGCATAGGTAATTTTAATTTTATAAAGTAATATACTATATCTTTATACCAAGTTCAGGTGCTCACCTTTTCATGATGGTGTGGCTCCTCTTCTTTGACATTGTGTATCTCAACCACTTATAGATTTCTCTCTTCCATCAACCTTGTGAAAACCCAATCCTCAAACTAGTTTTGTTGTTTGAATATCCATGTCATATTCCTATAAATTTTTGACATAGTGACATATTTTATTGGACATTTCCATTTGAGACAGAATGTCTTTGACCATTGTGTGGGGTACATAATCTATAAATTTTGAGCTTAGAATATAGGGTCTGAAAATATTACTAGCCTTTATGAAGTTGAAAGCTTGCTTTTTCAAAATGAAGTATTTCAACTCTGATCCTTGCAAACCTTTACTAAAAAACTCAATGGTATTTTTCATGTCCATCTTCATCTTTCTATAGTAATACAAACAAAATTTTATTCTACGAGGAAAAAGAAAACATATGAAATTATTTATTATAGTAAATACTAGTTAAGATGGGGTGGTCTTCAGTGCCTACTTTATTCCTTTAAATTTTTTAATAGTAACTTTTTCCCACTTGTTGACTTTATCCTTTTTCAGTATACTTGTGATGAGAATGGTAATCTTAGAAAACTTTGAGATGAACTTCTTTAAAAATATTACCTATCCAAAAAATGATTGGATACCCTTTTTAGACATAGGGATAAGGTCTTTATCAATTTCCTCCACCCTTTTAAGATCCATCGTAACTCCTTTCTAAGACACTATATGTCACAATAATTTTCCCTTTTTCAACCCTAAGTGACATTTCTTCAGATTTAATGATATCTCATATTCTCTTCATCTGATTAATACCTTCTTCAGAAGACCCAAATGGTCATCTCTTTTCTTGGAGAAAATAGTTACATCATCCTGAAACTATGCTATGAAATTAATTATGAATCTAGAAATGGCCACATTCATTAATCCAAAAGGCATCCTAATATAGACATATGTTTCCCAAGGGGTAGTGAAATAATTTTTGAAGTATTCTTATTATTTCACCACAACTTTGGTGTACCTTGAAAATCCATCTAATGTAGATAGTAGCTCAGATATTATTACCTTTTGTAACATATTATCCATATTCGATAATGGGTAATCATCCTTAATAAATGCTTTATTTAGATTTATAAAATATACATAAAACCCCATGTCCCCATTTTTCTTTCTGACTGGCACTAAGTTGGCCACCAATGAAGAATATCTAGTGGGTTAAATTATCCCATCATCTCGCAGGTTATTCAATTCCTCTTACATTTTTGCTGGAAGAAGGGGATTGATAGGTCTTTTCTTCTATCCGAATGGCTTGGAGTGGGGATCCAATGGTATCTCATGTTTAAACAGGGATTCTCTGTAAGATTTTAGTTCTGAATAAGACCATGTTAGGCAATCCTATTATTTCTTCATCAACCTAGTATAAGCTTCTTTTTTTTTCTCGTGCTACATCCTAGCCAAAACTTTCTGGGATTTTGAGAAATTTCCAAAGTTAATTCTTCAACATATCTACATAAATAAACATATTTGTTTATAACACTATCATTATTGTCAAAATTTGATTTAGGACTAACTAGTCCTTTAGGGATAATATTTGTCTTTAATTGTATTACATCTTCCCAAAGAGGGTTTCTTTTCCATCACATAATACAACCATTGTCTCAAGATCAATGATTGTATTGGTGAACTCACCTTTACATTTTAGAAATATATATATCTAATCATCTTCCTAAAATTATTTCCAATGTTGAATGTTATTAGGGACTAATGGTCTAACCAATACCTCTACTTCATAATTCCAATAGGAAGATATCTCCTCACTATCATATGGAGAGACCGGGACAAGTAATTTTTCATGTGTTGCACATTCTAATCCCTCTCATGGTAAAGGATATTGAAAGATTCAAATAATTCTATGATATCTCAAACTACATGATTATATGTTCTTAGCCTCTAGTTTTTAGTTACATATAATTTCCTAACTTGGTTTATGATTAATTCAGAATCTCCTTTGACTATAATTTTCTTAATCCCATGCTTCCATGCATCTCTTAAACTAACTATCCATGCCTCATATTAATAAAAAAAATTTGTACATTCAAACTTCAATTTGAAATAAAATTTAAAATAACACTTATTTGCAGAATTCATAACCACTCTAGCTCCATTTCCAACATTTGAGCATGTTATATAAAAATTCACGATCTAGGGTACATTAGTGTCTTCAAGGTCAGCATTAATATCCATACAATGATTTAAGAATCTACACATCCTATGAAGTTACCCACCTCTATATCAATAAACAATACCTCATAAGATGCATTCATATAATCCTCAATAAGATGGTGCATTTTCTCTTCTCTATGCAACTGGAATAATTTATCTTCCAATGGTATAAAAGATAAGGATATATCTATCTGAACATTCCCTCCTATACTAATAGCCCACTTTATTGATAATAACATGTTATATTTAGAATGTAAGTCAACTATAACAATATCCATGGTTAAATATTTTCGAGGATAGGCAGCTAATTGTACCACTAGACCTCTAACATATCCAAAAATAGTTACCTCTCTTGAATCCATAACATTACACTTTACAAAAGTAGTTTTTATCTTGATTTATAATTAATTCATGACTTATAGGTACATGGTGTTGCAATAACTTATTGGATCAAACATGCAATTGTGAAGAATCCTCCCATTGAAAATAAAAGTGGTAAAGAAGGGATCCACATCCAATTGGTATTCTAAAAAAAATGTGCCTAAATATAATTTTGGGGGTTCTTCCATGTTCTCTGGGTCTTCCTTTATCTAAACTTCAGCAACATTAGGGGGATTTACTACATTATTTCTACCCCTTTCATTGACAACCAAATCATCCTTCAGCCCCAAGTATTGAAATGATGTTTTTTTTTTTTTTGGGATTCTAAGTAATTCTAGAATATGGATAGCAATATTTATCTTACTTAGAATTAGAGCCATATCATAGACATCATACTTTGGAAGGCATGTATTAGAGGTATGGGTGACAATTTTTTATGATGGGATGTTATCCCTTATTTCTTGGGCAGATGCAAAAGTACTTGGTCTTAAAGTATTGATAAGACCTTTATCAGGCATACTTCTTTTGCAAGAATCCTTGGGGATATTTTTCAAGAAAATATTTTTTTGTTTAGGATCAGGGACAAGTACTTTGACTTTTATGTTCCAAAGGATATACTCCTTTTCTTGACCAACAATAAGATTCATTAATAGATGCCTATCCTCTTCAGAAGAGATTTGACCATCATATCTTTTAATCATTAAATCTCTTAAATACTCAAATTAATGATTTGGTAGCTCAAATGATTAAGCCATATCTACATCAACATTAACTATATAAGGGAAGGAAAATACTAGATTTGTGCAGGACCAAAAGTCTTGCACAGTTTTAGAATATAATAGGTCAACTGAAGTAGCTCCTTATGGTGAATCATTTAGACACTCCATCATACCTATATAATAAAAATCAGTTTCCTCATTAATATCACCATCTCCAACAATAATCTCATAAAGGGGATGTGGAAACAAACATTTATAACACCACTTAATGATATGTTCTTCTTCTACTATTGCTACCCTTTTTGTCAATGGATCTAGTATTGTTCTATTATCATTGAAAGCATGTTGTTTATTTCTTGAACCCATAGGTCCTTTTCCTCCATCATCAGCTAGGTGATATCCTTTGGGATGATTCTAAAATCTGTTTTGTCTTATGGTCTGGTGCCGAGCTTGAGGACTTGAAACCAATCCTTTATTTTCTCTAAAAATCTTATATGAATATCTTTGACTGCTCTAGACAAATTTTTAACCACCTCTTCTAATTATACTTCCTTACTTTCCTAAAGATTCTCTAGATTAATCAGCTTAACACCTTCCCTCTTTGGAGGTTTCTCGGCTACTTTAATATTGTTCTCTATTTGGACCGCCATTAATAAAACCTTCCTCCGAGTTCTAAAATTTTTGTCCCTTAGATAATAAGTTTCTTTCTTATCAAAGGTAGCTGAGTACTTAATCAAGAAAGAATCATCACTAGGACTTATATTAGTATGCAATCTAGTGAAATTTTTATTGGACCTAGTATTAAAATATTGCACACACTCATTAGGATTATTTTTGATATTTTTAAAATTTGATAAAATAAAACTAGGAGAATACTTATCACCATATTGGAGTTTGAATTCATTCTTAATCTCTACCCAAGATTCAATTGAATTTGTAGGTAGAAATTTTTACCATTCCCTGACATCTTCTTATAATGTATGTATGATAAACTTAACATAAACATGCTCGTGATCTACTTCATAGTCATCCATAACGTTCTATAATAATCTAAGATGTTTATCCCCACTTATGGAGTTATTCCCTTTAAATTTAGGAAACACGCTTCTAATTTAATTTGGTACCTCATGTACACACCTGTAATTTAGCTCAAGCAATTTAAATACTTAAATTACTCTAATTATACCCTTTCTCACAAATTGATGACATATCATCGATATCACAAATTTTCTCTGCTATCGTCGTCAATTAATTACATTATGTTAATTAATTAACTCTTCTATCCAACAACGATGTCAATTAACAACCTTCCACTAATCATCTCCCCTTTCTGTCTAGATTAATTAATTAATTATAATTAATTATGCTTCCATTTCTATATAGATTAGTTAATTAATTATAATAAATTAAGCTCCCCTTTCTATCTAGATTACTTATTTAATTCTCTCTTCTATTTAATAAATAATCGTCATTTATTTGATTAAAATTCTCTGATAACATAAATCATACTAACTATTCCTCTAAAAATATTTTATAAGCTTCCACACCTATGAATTAGTCACTTTGGTTAATTAATAAACCCCCTCAATCGCCATGAATCATTATAGGATAAAATAAAATCTCCTAAAGTAAACTCAAAAACTTATAAACCATGCTTATAAAAAACTAACCCATCCTTTCTATTATCCCACATATAAAGCGATGTATAGATTCTTTTATCCATTGGGCTATATAAAAAACCATCCTTCTACCTTTCTTCTTACACCTAAATGAGCACAGAGCTAAGCTAGAGCCATTTTATCATCTTAGAGCATTCTTCATTGGATGAGCTACCTATTTTCATTTATTGCATTCATTATTCAAAGTTTGAATTCATATGGAGATTGTCATATAGTCTTGTAGCCATGGATTGACAAGACTCCATTCTTTAAAACTTGGCAATCAAACATACAATCGAACCCTTTGATTGCTAAGGATATAAATAGGTTCATTTCATTAGCATTCAATTATATATAGAGGTTAATTTTTTTATCATGTTAGTTCGAATCTTCATTTTATGTTTTAATGAAAATATGTTAATAGATTAGCTTTTCTTAAGCTCTAAGCATGATGGTTCATATATTTTAGTTTAGAATTGTATTGAGGCTATTAGGTGTTATTCTTACTTTTATTTGTAAATTTAACTAATTCTTACACACATTTGGCCCACCTGGTGAGACTTAATCCATTGTGATTTGAACTTAATTTCAAGTTTTTGTAGTTAAGTTTCAATTTTGGTTACTAACCCTCTTTTAGCATATATTGACATAACTTGTTTTTTTTAACTTGTTTTGTTGAGTTTGCATGTGTTAAGTCTTCCTTGTAGATATAAAAGAGGTGAAGTGTTGTCAAAATTGGATCTTGCAAAGCTAACTAATTCTTTCACATATTTTTTACGCCTGATGGGACTTACTCCTTTTTCCTTTGCACTTAATTTCAAGTTTTTGTAGTTAAGTTTCAATTTTGGTTACTAACCCTCTTTTTGCATATATTGACATAACTTGTTTTTTTTTAACTTGTTTTGTTGAGTTTGCATGTGTTATGTCTTCCTTGTAGGTATAAAAGAGGTGTAGTGTTTTCAAATTTTGATCTTGATGGGAAATTTTCAATATTTCTCCATGTTTTCATGTTTAGATCTTAGTTTTTAAACATTCTACATGCTAGTTTTCTTGAAAATATTACTTTCTTGAGCATGTATGTTAGAGTTTGATAGTGATAAGTCTTATATTTAAATATTAACGTGGTGGGTTTCTGTCAAATTTAATCTTGGTGAGAACCTTTCAATATTTCTCCATGTTTTCATTTTTAGAGCTTACTTTTTCAACATTCTACATGCTAGTTTTGTCAATTTCTTGAAAATCTTAATTTCTTGAGCATGTAGGTTAGTGTTTGATAGTGTTGAGTATTATATTTACATATTAATGTGGTGGGTTACTATCAACATTTAATATTGATGATAAATTTTCATTATTCCTCCTTGTTTTCATTTTTCGAGCTTACTTTTTCATCATTCTACATGCTAGTTTTGTCAATTTCTATAAAATGTTAAGTTTTTTCTCATGAATATTAATGCTTGATAGTGTTGAGTCTTCTAATCATGTAATAATGTGATGGGTTGTAAAAATTTAATCTTGGTTGGAATAATTTGACCTTTTTACATATTGAGGGATGTTTTTTTCACATTTTTTGAGTACATGTTAAGTGCATACACATGAGCATGAGAGCATATGCGTAACCCATCTTCCAAAGGCCATAAAGTTTTTTCCCAAACTTGAAATGACTCTTTTTTTTTGTGTTGGAAAGATATTAAAGTGAACTATGTAATCAAAATATAAATTTGGAGTTTATACTAAAAAAATCTGTAGGATTTCCCTTTATTGTAAAACTAGTCATTTTCTAACATGTCTAATGTTTTGATGAATGTTGTATTTCTTTGTTTTACTTGATTTATACTAAATCTTGTGTATGCTCTTCTCTTGCACCTTTTGGTGATATTTAGAATAAAAAAAAACATTGATCTATATATTTTTAACATTTTGATTAACTTGGAAATTTTATTATTCATTTTTTTTAAGGAAATGAACCTTTTACAAAGCATTTTTTTATGGTTTTTTGATTTGAAGTTTTCCATTTCTATCTAGTCTAGATAAATTTTGTTTATGATCTTCTCTTGTACTTTAGGGTGATCTTGAGAATCAAAAGCAACTTTAGTCTTCATTTTCTAACATTTTGTAAATATAAAACTTCATATTTCATTTTCGGTTTAAGGGAATGAACATTTATCAATATTTTTGTACGATTCATTAAATTTAAAGATTTTATTTACTTTTTTAGTTGGATTATGTCTTGTGTATGCTCTTCTCTTGCATCTTTGTATGATCTGTATAATCAAAATCAACTCTTAATCCTCTTTTAAATAATGTTATTTTCTTGAAGAACTACTAACACTTGAGTGCAAGACCTAAAAAATGCATGTCAAAGAAAGGAGTTCGAAATAAATGTTTCTAATTACATGTGTGTTGCAGGTTTCCAAACAGTGAATGACTAAACCACATTAATTTTAAAAGATAAAAAAACACACCACATTCAAAACACTATATTTGCAAGTTTAGAAGAGGGTACGCCTTGTCCACTTAAAACTAGGACATAATCCCTTTGGAATAAGCCTTAAGCTACAACAATGGGGGTGGTCTTAGGAACCCCAAAGTATTCCACACAAGAGGGAACCTTGTGGGCAAAACGAGAAGTGATCGACACACCTACTTGACTAGTATACACATAAGATTTAGTGTCAAAGTTATTTCTATCATGACCCTAGTGAGAGTACATGATGGATACATTTATTTCCCACTATTCTTGAAGGGGGTAAAGTAAAGCCAAGATAATCCTTGGGAAACCTTCAGAAACCAAGCTTGTTGTTAGATAAATTGTGACACTAATTTGAGCAAACCACCTCAAAAATCCATTCATTCTTTGGAGCCAACTTGACCAAATCATTGTTGTAAAGAGGCATCATTCATCACGAAACGTGTGAAGCGTTATTTTTTCTTAGTTTTTCACTCACCCTAAGGCAAGGAGAAACTTTTCCAAAGCGAGGACAATATTTGTCATCCTCGCTTGTACTACATCCTTCACTTTCTTTTGACACTTTATTGATCAAAAGAAGAGTGACCACATGTGTATTTTAAATTGATTATGTCACCACTTTTATGTTTGTTTACACTCATCCATGTTTTTGAATGAGTTGTTAAACATCTAAAGTGTATGGAGATGTTTTCATATCATGGTAGCCTTTTTAATCCTGATACCTCAGTCAAGATCATTGATTGTAGTTAAGCATGATTCATCATCTGGATTCCTCTGTGAATTATTATCTTACTTGTATCGTATCACAAAAAAATTTGATACTTACGTCTTGTTTCTTACAAACTTAGCCTAAGTGTCTAGATTGTAACGTTGTGCTATGTGCATCATAATAATTCGTTGGTATACTATATCCTTGATTTTATTTCAAATATTGTTTTGATACTAATACATTACTTTTCTGTAAATTTTTGTTAACGTATCTTAATGGTATTATCGCATCGTTCATATTCGTAACTCCCACTTTTTAAGATTTAGGTCTTGATTGGACTTAAACTTGATTTTAGTATACCTTTATTAGAAATTGTATCACCCCATTGTTACTACTTATATCTTGTTCATTTTTGAACATGGCATAAGTGGTGACATTTTGTTGACCATCTTACATGTCAAACTATTAATTGATCAGATGCTTAGGAAGTACTCCATTTTAATAACTAGTTTACTAAAAACTTTGTGTGATTGTGTCTTATTTGTCGCATAAAATTATCCATTTTGGACAATCACTTTAATCCATTGATTCTTTATCATTCATTATTCTTTGGTAATTAATTTGACTTCATATTTTTTACTCGTGTGATTGTTTCCTGTGTTGATCCACCTTATAAACTCATTTCTAGAAGAATCCTTTGGGTATTTTATCCTCTTGATCTTTTTGTTTTTTCCTAAGTTCATGATCATTTTTGAACCCATATTTCAAACCTTCACAAAAACATTTCCTATCAAGTAACTTTTGCATCAATCAAACATAGGAAATCCTTCCTTTGTATCCTCTATGTTGCTAAAATTTTGATCAATCCTTTGAAATTTATGCCTCCAAACCTTGTTGCATTATCAATGTTGAGAAAATAACACAAGCGTCCCCATATTTATAAAATTTCTATTTGGTTTTCGTTATGCTTCCCGAATCAACATGAAACCTTCTTCATTTTGAAGAAGTTTGATAATATAATTTAGGTCTAAACCTTTGAACACAACACAAACTAAAAATGATTGATTATCAAAAGGTCCCTTATACATATGACAATAAGGAATCAAATTTTCAATGTTCACATCAAAATACAACCATAATGACAAAACCTCGTTTGGTTCTTCACGCAAGAGAACCCATAAGGCTGACCCATTCCCCACCCTCGTATCATAGTTGGTGGAATGGTTTCAACACTTTTGATCCAAATTATTATTCAGGTTCCCCCCGCTCTTCTTTTTATTGTAATCCAAACATTTCCTCTTCTTATGAGGATTTCAATCCAAATCTATCCTCTAATTCTTCTAATGATTTCGATCCAAACTACTATTCAGATTCATTTCATTCGAATCTTAATTTGCGATCCTCCCCTTCTTTGTAGGACCTCCTTCATCATAATTTTACTATGATTTTTGAGTACCCTCTCTCTTTGAGGGACCACCTTTATCATTCATGGAATTTGACTCCCAAGTCACAGTCCTCCCCTCCTTCACAGGACCTCCATTATCATTTATTTAATGTGATTATGTAGTCACGGTCCTCCCCTTCTTCGTAGGACATTCTTTATAAAATATCTAATGTCATTCTTCAATCATGGTCCTCGCCTTCTTCAAAAGACATCTTTTATTAGTTAGCTCAACAAACTCTTCCTCTTTTGAATATTCATGTAACTGAAATTCCTTCTAATCAATCATCTATGTTGACTCCTAGGTCGCAATCTACATAATTTTGGATATGAAATCCTCTTATTCTTCATCTATTACATCATCTTACAGGGAAACCTCTACAAACCAATTATAAATCCACATATTCTTCTACTCATGAGACATCTAACCTTAATTCTTATTCATCTCTTGAGTCATCTTCTTCTATCAATCATCATCAAATATCTTCTAATTCTTCCACACGAGTTGGATCTTTTTATTCCATTCAAACCCTTTTGGTCAATCAATAACCCATACTGATTGATTTATTTTATGATGAAGGAGTGATCATGGCCTTTATAGGGGATCACGAAAATATCCCTCTTAAAAATTAAGAGCAAGGATTCTTTTTAGAATTCGATGCATCAGCGTATTGTGAGGAAAAGGTTAATTCCTTTTATCAAGAAATGGAGGAAGAGCCTCAGATCAGGCAAATTGATCCTCCTCTTATTCTTCCATCTCCATATTCTTCATTACGTGATGAAACTATTGGGTCTTGCATTGATCCATGGCCTATCTTCTCATCACTCAATCACCCTTTGTCTATCACAATTCCTTAGTTACAATCTCTTATGGGGTAAACACCAAGTATCCCTTCATCTTTGTCTAGGTGTGGATAACCTTGTAGTAGCCCTCCCTCTGTTATTTGTGGGAAATGTTTGAGTAGACTTTTACTTATATTCTTGGGGCACGTCCAACTAGCCACTTATCTTCTATGTATGGGTCACTCCCGGGTATTCCATCCTCTTCTATTCTTGGGCCAAATCCTAGTATCCCATCATCTTCCATCTATGGGTTGTGCCCTAGCATCCCTTCTCCCTCTATTTTGGGGTGACATCCTAATATCCCTTCATCTTATGTCTATGGCTCACCTCCCAGTAGCCCATCTTCTCTAATTCTTGGACCTTATCATTTTCATCCATCACATGATTCTTCCACCAAATATTGTGGAAATCCCACCATCATTTCTCACATCAATTATAAACTTCCACGTTCTTCTCCAAATTCTTGGGATCAGACAAGTAAAGCATTAGCTTATAAGAAACCTAGAATTTTTTTTTACCAAGCTAATACTAAAACACTGAAAAGATCCAAATCTCCCAACAACTCAAATGATTATAAAATTCAAAATCAAACACGATTCCATAATGCACACCAACATACCTATCAAGTATGGTGCAAAGTGCAAAAACCTTTGGATAGGGAACTCAAGCTCCCACATATGAAACCAATGTTTCAAAACAAATCACAATCATTTTCTGAGTGTGAGCTCACCATGATTTTCAAGATCAGGGATAAGATTACACTTGATAAGAAAACATGCTTAGTTTCTCTTATCAAAGAAATCGCGAAGATTGTTGTTGGATCATATCATGCAGAGTGACATGTTTCATTCCAATAACCATCAAAAATAAAAATAAAAATCATAAAATAGTTCAAAAATACAAAAACAAAAGAGAAAACATTAAAACATCAAAAATACAAAATAAAGGGTACAAAGATCAAACATTACAATCAGGTATTACATACACATGAATTTTCATTTTTCCCTTTCTTTCATATACCTCTACAAGTCATCCACCATTTTCATCCCTTAGATGATATTTTGGTTATCTTATTTCATACACATTTTGCAACATTTATCTTTATGGTATCCATTTGACCTTGGTATTTCATAACCTTGATAAATAAAAGAATGACTAACATCTTAGAGATAAAGATCCTATCACTATGTACATATAATAAAAATTTTGCGAAGAAATTTTGGACATATTTGTTGACACTAGCCAATGTTGTCATCGCAATCACTTTCATATCCTTCCATCAAGCCATCAGTGATTCCTAACCCCTTGTCAAAAAAAGAGAGCTGAAACAAGTTTTTAGAAATAAAAAGAATGAAAATCAATCAATCAAAAAGAAAAATCTAAAAGAAAAAGAAAATTCATATATAAATCTCTCTTAGGGTATTCTGAATAATCTCTACCACGTCTATCGATTTCTGAATGGTAGTAGAGAAATTTTGTATTTAGAATCAAATGCATCTCTATCAGAGCTATGGACTTTTGGCTCATAACAAAGCAATGTACATCTGTCCTTCCACAATCCATTCATAAATCACCATTCAAACAAAATCATTCCTACACATTGTCTAGTATCTTCACTTGTTATCTATCAACTCATTCCTTCAAGAGGTAATTCACTTCCACGTGCACTCACCAGATCTATATGAGAAAACATGATTTGTATGTTACCAGGTTCTGTTTATACCTTTTTCAAAATCTTTCTTTAGTGAATGTCTTATATCATGATTTGTGCCTTAGGATAACCATTTTTTCATCAACCACCTTCTAAAATTTTTCATACCGTCCTCTATTATTTAAAATTAATTTAGAACATCCATGTTTATAGGGTGGAATTGTTTCTATGTTTATGGACACCTTTTTCCCCATTTTATAAATCAATCACCCACTCCCTTTCTATCATGTGTTTCTCATCTAGCTTGCGTTGGGGGCATCCTTGATCCCTCATGATTAAACCTATTTTATATTGTCCTTGATCCCCCTTCAACGTGTGAAGAGTTTGCATTTGAATTCTCCCACCTAATTATTGGGGAATTTTCACATCTTCATTTTTCTTGCACATACGCGTGGCATTCTTCCCTTGTACATCCCATCTATCACTAGGGGAATCCACGCTTCTTATTCTTCCTATACATACTTTAAGAAAACATTCAAAATAAAAAAATATTCAAATATGTTTCTAAAAAATAAAAAACAATAAAAATCATCGTACAAAACATTGATCTTTAGTTCTCACCTATTCTTATGAACGACACAACGGATTATCTTGATCTACCTCTATCAAAAAATTTGGTTTTCTTACTATTTATGTACAATGGGGAATAAAGAATTTCTTGGTAATAATTTTTAGTGCACAATTTATTTTCATAGGACCTAAGTGTCCTCCATTATTCACCTTGCAGGTATAGCTTGTTTGGGGCACCATCTTTTAATGCTTGTTGTTAATTCACACAGGTCAGAATAAAATCCTGATAACAAAAAAATTGCATTGTATTTATATGTTAGGTTAGGTTGTTTACTTTCTTGAATTGTATTACATTATGTATGTTGCCAGGGGTTAGGCATATTTTAGTTTCTTGTATTGCATTACATTTTTTTATGTTGCATGTAGTTTGTGCTTTTAGCAATGGTAAATTGTTTATAGGATGGATTTTCATGTCATTCTACTTTTTTTGTATGCTTATGTTTTTAATAAGGACCGATGACGTAGATCTTTGGCAATATTATGACACTAAATTTGTTTTAATACACTAGATGAAATCTTTATCTTTTATTTCCATCTTCATTCCTCTTCTACGTCATTCTCCTATCAACATTATTCTTCTAATTCACCTGGGGAATCCTGCCCTTTCTCATTCATCTATCCATTTCTCTCACCTTTTTTTTATCATTGATCGCCTAGTTTCATCACCCCATCGACAATCGAGGGGGTATCTCTCACTACTACTATTTTTTCTTCTACCCCCTTAAAAATTCATCTGTCTACTAACTTTGAAATGACGTCACTTATGCCACCGCAAAGGGGAAAATGTAGACACCTATAATTTAACTCAAGAAATTTAAATAATTATATTACGTTAATTATACCATTTCTCACAAATTGATGACATATCGTCAATATCACACATTTTCTCTACTATTATCATTAATTAATTACATTATGTTAGTTAATTAACTTTTCTATCCAACAATGATGCCAATTAAGGACCTTTTGTTAATCAACTCCCCTTCCTAATCTAGATTAATTAAATATTTATAAATAATTAATCTCCCCTTTCTATCTAGATTAATTAATCATTTCTAATTAATTAAGCTCCCCTTTCTATCTAGATTAATTAATTATTTTTAATTAATTAATTCTCTCTTCTATTTAATAAATAAATCATCATTTATATGATTTAAAATCCTCTTATAAGATAAATCATAATAATTACTCGTTTAAAAATATTATATAAGCTTGCACACCTATTAATTAATCACTTTGGTTAATTAATAAACGCCCTCAATCCCCATGAGTCACTAGAGGAGAAACTATACTCTCCTAAAGTAAACTGAACCACTTCTAAACCATGCTTATTCACAACAAACCCAGCCTCTCTATTATCCCACAAGTAAAGAGATGTAGATATTCTTTTATCGAATGGGCTATATAAATATCCCTCCTCCTACCTTTCTTCTTACACCTAAATGATAATATAGCCTAAGCTATAGCCATTTTATCATCTTATAACATTCTTCATTGGAGGAGCTACCTATTTTCATTTCTTGTATTCATTCTTCCAATTTTGAAGTCACATGAAGATATGCCAAATAGTCTTGTAGCCATGGATTGAAAAGACTCCATTCTTGCAACCTTGGGATTCAAACATACAATCGAACCATTTGATTTCTAAGTATCTAAATAGGTTCATTTCATTATCATTCAATAAGAGATAGAGGTCAATTTCTTTAGCATGTAATTTTAAATATTCATTTTATGTTCTAATGTAAATATGTTTTAAATAAGAGATTATCTTTGCTTAAGTTCTAAGCATGATGGTGCATAGATTTTAATTTAGCATTATATTGAGGATATTAGGTTTTAGTCATGATAATATTTGCATAGCTAACTAATTCTTGCACACACCTCATTAGGATATCCCACCATTCCATAAACCTTTATTGGTCTATAGGTAGTGACAAGAAAAGAAGACCATGGTGGAGGTTGATCCATATTATTTTACGGAGGAGCTCCAAAAGGAGGGATAAAATGGTGGGGAACTAGAGGCCTCTGAGGTAGAGGAGTATGATCCACAAATTGGAAATCTCTTGGGGATTCCATTTCCCAAAATATTTTATTCTCACGAGTCATCAAATCAGGGAGATGATGAATGCCTATGTTTTTTTCAAATTTCATACCTTCTTGAAATAATCAATGTGAAAATGTTTGAGTACTACCTGAATAATATCTATCGTATTTTCCAGAGTAATCCTCCACCAAAGGTGGATCAAATTCAGTAGCCATGAACAACCTTTTCCTCTGTCTTTTAACCACTCACGTGTTTTCATATCTGCATCCTTTTTTACTATGTATTCTCTAGCTCTAAGAGAAATCTTATGTTGGGATTAGATTTGAAAAAGTATCTTCATCCTTCCTTCTTTTCAAAATGGAGTTAATCAACAAGGTGTAAAAACATTGCACTAGTATAATGCATATTTTTTTAAAAATATTAAGCCGACACTAAGGCCTTACACCTTAAATGTACATATTAACTCCCAAAGTTATTGAAAGGATAACTTCATAAACATGGAGGTTTAACTTTGCAAATATTTAAGAATTTTACCACATTTTGTGATGTCAACTTCTAGAATACTCAAATAAGTATAAGTTTTTAATGAAATCCTACATATAGAGAAAACTTAAGACAATACTTTCATAATGGTTTGTATTTTCCTATTTTTGGTAAAGCTCTATAAAGGTATATATTTTGAACCCTTATTGGAGTAAATATGTCCTCAGTAATGATTCTAGAAGCATGTTTTAGAAATTCACAATCTGAAATCCAAAATACCTATCAGCATACATTAAGAAATCCCTAGAAACAACACCAGAAGCATTTTGGTGCTTGATTCTACAACCCCTGGTGTCCTAAGAACATTCTCTGGGAAGGGTGGTGCTTAGATTGTGGTAGACTAGGTAGTATGTGTCATTTTCATTCAGGTAGGGGTCTAACACTTTGCTTGGGATCAATACTTGAATTGATTAAAGGGCATGTACACTAGGGATGGCCTCATCCTAGTAGTTTTGGTCCTCTTGTGAACTAGAGTGAGAGGAACCGTAGGGTAACCTAAGTGTAGAGCAAGAGATAGGGTCTTTGGTCCCCCCAATTTTTCAAATGATGGATCAATCTGAGATAAACATGGTCATGAATACAAAAATTCACTCTCACAACTGGTCACAAAAATGTTGTATATGCTTACCATACTAGACATAGGTTAATATAAAAAAAAAATTGTTTGCTCTTGCATTCTCTTGATAGTAGAGTTAAATCTAACGAGAACTTTCAATGATATCTACAGACATACTGACACTATGGCCTCTCCCATGAAAACTCATACAAACCATAACCCTAAGAATTATAACATTGGTAATCACAACTCTATCTAGGTTACTGATTTGGAGTTCAAAGGAAAGAATGGGACTCTATATGTTGATGGTAAGGTGTCTTCTATGGGAGGCAATGGCATTGGTTTTCTCAATGGGGGATCTGATTCCTCCCTTGATCGTCATGTATTTTCTGGTGGTGGTCTCACATCAGGAAGCAATAACCCTTCTCCAAGTGGCAGTCCTCTTTCCTTTACCTAGTTTAGGAGGAAGCATAAGGCAAGGGATAAATTTGCTGGATAAGTTTTTGAACCCTTCGAGAGGATCTGGAAAATGGATTTAGGGCAGATCTTCTTCGAATTGACCCTCTATTTTTTTTGGTGATTTAAAATATAAGTCACATACATAATAGGAATTTTCTTCTCCTATTTTTGAGGTTGAGCAGGCTCAATCCACCCATGCATAGCTAGGGACTACCAACCACTCTTTTAGGGATTTTCTGCAAGGGAGAATATCTTTGAAATCCATGGCCCCTACGAACACCATTCCTTGCGTTAATTTTGGGGATGAATTCCTTAAATCTGAAGAATACTTCCAGGAGCACACATTAATCTGTAGATTTGGATTTTTTTGTCCCAACTTATATGTTCTCCATGATTGGATATCTAAGTTATGGATCTCACTACTTTAAATAAAGTTTAGAACTATACCTTTGTGTGAAAGGGATTTATATCATGTATTTTTCTTCTATGTCTAATAAATAAACTATAACAAGTAAACTTTAGGTCTACCAATCCAAATACCTTATAATTAAACCCTGGTTTCCTTCTATTAACCACATCACAAAATATTTCTCTTGCAAACCTATTGGATTTGACTTCCCCATCTCCCTTTTTAATTTTGGTACTGTGATTGTTTGATTGATGGTAATGTATTAGGTGACATTATTTTTATTGACTCTTAAAACCAATGATTTTACCCATACAACATATGTCAGAATTCTTATGGAACTTGATACCTCAAAAAACCTTCCTACATCCATTGAGATAAAAGTGCATAACAGACCCTAGATTTAACCCTTTACTACCAAATATTAGCTTCTACATGCAGAAGGTGTTTCACGTTAGGCCACACTATCGTTTAATGTGGGATGGAAACGCTCAACAATGATAGAATTTTTTTTTGGAAAAATGACCTCCTAGAGCATTTGTTATTTGAGGCCAAGGATGAATTGGTTTCAAATGATGATACAAATGGGGTGGATGAAAAGGTCCCTAAAACTCCTTTTTCTAAAATTCAATTTGTTGAAAATAAGGATTACAATAGGGAAAAATTTTCTACCCACCTGAGAAGAATTTCAGATGTTGAAAACAAGGAGATGTCACATGGTGAAAAAAAAAACTTGAACTAAAGTCACATAAAGCAAAAAAGGAGAATGCCCCTCCCTACTCTCCTTTAAAAAAAGAACATACCAGCCGATTGAGACTTTTGAGGTTGTTCTTCCTATTGTGGAGGACAAATAAGGGTGGAAAATGGTTCATAATAGAAAGAAATCTCTTCATAAAAAAATGTTCTTCCCACCTTGCTGATTTGTATATTTTTATACTATTTAGTTTGTGCTCGACTGTAATTTTATTTTAGTCAGTTAATAGTTGTGTCTCTTGTTGTTGTTGTTGTTCTGTATGGAGGAGTCCTATTTCTGGTTCTTGTTTCTTTATCTAGGTGTTGACCCTTTTTGGATGTACCTGGGTAGGATCCTAGTTAAAAAATCTTTTACCATTAATAAAAAAATATTTAGAGATGGAGCAACATAACAAAAAATTGAAGTTAGTATGAGTAGGTGGGATCAATTATGAAAGTTTTATGACAAATCTTTTGCATAAAAGCACCTCATTATTACTAAGCATTCTTTGGTATAGTAGATAGTAAAGATTAACCAATTAACTCGTAATAATTTTTCCAAAGGAATATTTGAATTCATTGATACCCAACATATGCCAATATTTGACACAATCTAAAAAATACTTGAGAAAAAATCTCATGTAATTACTCTAATAAATTATTTACTGCTTTTATTCTCGTATGCCCAAGACTCACTCAAAGGCTAACAAAAATAACTTCAAAAAATTGTTATAGTACGGATTTTAGAATTACGTTCAATATTGTACGGTAAATGTTCATAGCAAAATATTGAATTAAAGACCAAAGCACAACCATTAAGAACTAATCTAGTGTACTGCACAATATAAGCAATAAACATTATTTGTGGCAGAAAGTATAATTCTATAGACACAAATATTGCACATTACACAATATTTAGCCCCACATTATACTATTATTTATAATATTCTCAAGTGTACAAAGTAATAATTAATCCCACCTTTTGGCCACTTTTTTCTTATGTTTTATTCCATTTTTCCCATGAATTTCCCGATACCTATCATCCCATTTCATGACTTTTACAACATTCTAGCCTAAAATCATGGCACCCCAGCCTATACTCAAGCACCTTGAGACACTCTGGTCCTCTTTTTGGGAACCTCAATTAATGCACAACCTCTTCTGCTTATTTTTGGGTCACTTATAGTTGTTGGTCATCCTTATCTTCTTATCAGTCAACCTTGTCATGATTAATTAATAAATTAAGCTTGAGATCCAAATGAATATAAAGTTATAAGACCATAATAAGAGTCCTACATAATATCATCTTATTATTACTATCACTCATCTAGGGTTGCAACCATTGCATCACTTGCATCCACATCGTCCCATGCATTCAAGCTAGGAGATCTACATCACACACACTTCATAGGGAGATAGATTCCATTCTATTCAATGCACACATGATACTTACATTTCTATAGGTTCTATTGCTTGTTACTACACAAAGTGTGAATAAAACGAGAGGCACCTAGGGAACGACATTCACACACACACCAGAACTACATCCACGTCTGAAATGTACTTCATTGATCAGCAATAAGACCACTAGCTTAGTGGATGAGGGTCAGTCTGACCCATTCATATGCATCTTTAATTTTTATAGGGTTTGATATTTATCCTTGTATTATAGGTAATTCTCCAATTCATCTAACGTATCCAGTGTGGCACATGGGGGAGCATTCAAAGACATTTAGTGACTATACCAGATTGAGGTTTTGAGCATTTACATTGTTCTGAGCACGAAGATTGCAGACTATGGCACCCAGGGGTGACCCGGGGTGTACCCCCAAGCACCTGTGTTATTTCAAGAAATCCATATCTTCCCTTCACATGGTCTCCGATATTTTTTCTGCACTTCCATATTTCATTTCTAGACATCCAACATTGTGCAATAGACTTATGTTATCAGCTGAGTCTTTTCCCTACTCTTCACTTGCACATTAGGGTTTCTTTTTTTTTATAGATAATATTTGGAGAAGGATCCAAGGACCATAAACATAGATATGTTACATTGTAATCTAAAAATCCAACAAAAAAATTATCAAAAAACATCCCGAGGGATGCACAAGACAAAATGAAAAAACTAAAATGAACCCAAACCGAACCACAAGACCAAAATAAAAAATCAAGAGGTACTACGAGAACTACTTTGAGTTATATGTCGCACTATATGTTTTCAATGGAAGGAAATCCATCCATCATAATTACATTCTTCCTTCTTCCTAAATAGATTTCCATACAACAAATTTCAATTTCCTAAATCTATGACCAAATCTATAGCTGTATAATTATCTGAGTATTTATTTCCCCACAAATCTTGTTTATTTTCTTGCCGACTATGATTTCTATGTTGGCCATTTCCTGCAGTCAGTGCTTTTTCATGGTTAGTTAAAATTGAATTTTCCTTACTTTCAAACCTATTCTTCTGGTCACCATTGCTGCTTATAATTGTTTCCATCTTCCTAGCGATCTCTACAACCTCGTTGTCAACAAATTCTGCAGTATTGGAAACAACATCAATATCCTCACTATGAATAGTATTTTATTCACCCTCCTCTTGACCATCCTCCATATCAAAATTCTCCAGGCCTAACTCTTATTCCTCACAACACTTTGTTTGATCATCTATGATTTTTCGGCATTTGGGGAAAAAATCCTTGAGCCCTCCACTTCGATATCCTGCTCCTGAATGCCTTTAGGGGAGTTCAAAAAAAAATTTATTGGTATTTTGGTTCCTCTTGGGACATAAATACATACTCATGCAAAAAATAATATTAAACATGCTCTCATCACCGGATCAACAATGATAAACGTTCCCATAGATTTGGCAATCCTAAACAAAAAAATTGACCTACTAAAACTCCGAAGGGAGAGGAGGTAGATGATCCCAAATAGGGAAATGTTTTAACACTAGATTATGTGACAAACCTGGTTCCCACCGATGAAGACTCAGAGCCACATTGCCAACTAGAGTTGTATATTTATGTTTATTTTATCCAGAGTAGTATATTTATATTTATTTCATATTGCTTTAGTTCATTTTAATTATTTTATTCCTCCTAACTAGATTAACATTAATACCCTAGATATCCCCTGAGGATTGTAGGTAATATCTTTATTTTTTAAATAATTTTGGTGAACCCGAAGTATATGTTCCTCACTTTCCTCTTTCTCATTTTTCTATGGTATCCTTCGTACTTGTTCTTTTATACCCATTACTCATAGTGGTCGCTTTGGAAAACTTGACTATTATGAACTTCTTTCACCTCTCCACCGTCCCTTTCAATCCATGTTGGATATACCCTCCTTTGCCACTAAAAACCCCTTACATACCTCTACGTAAGTTCCTCTGTATGAAATTGAAACTACCGTTAGTGATAAATCTTATGATGAGGACCCTAACATTAACCAAGACCAATTTGATGTTATTATGGATTTTTTCCAAGATTTACATGAGAATCCTACTCATCTCCCTCATGTTTTATATGCTCTAATCAGTGCTTAGCGTGTCGGTGAGGCATCGCTCCCTATCTCTTTGGCCCGTATGGTCTCTACACCTCCCGCATTCACTCCTCATATTGTAAATATTTTACCTCCAGCTTCCGATGGTGTTTCTAATATACTACTTATCTCCTCATCTCATACCCCTTATTTAACATCATTATATCATGATATCCAAAAAAAATTCACATAGTTGCAAGTTATTTGAGGACCTCTATCACTTGATTCCACATCCTTGTGCATTCCCCCTTTGTACCATCTATTTCTTCTTACCATTCCCACATAACTTCACCGATCCCAAATTGCCTATTTTTAAAGGCCACAGCGACCCACAATAACACCTTAATGCCTTTCATGTTGCATGTCTTGACTATGCTAATTATCATACTATCCTTGCTAAGTTATTCATGCATATTCTAAAATACTATGTGATGCGTTAGTTCTATGACTTTCTAGACCATTCAGTAATCTCATTTACCCATTTGGCCAACACTTTTCTCATTTATTTTTCCATCAATATTCGTTCAACCCTATCTTATTCCCAACTTGTCTCACTTAGACAACATTCCGATTAACAATTTATCGATTACATCTTATGATAGAAAAATAATGTCATTAAGATAACTAATGTTCTTTCCAATTAAGAACTTAAAGATTTATTCTTTCATATTCTCTTACCACCTCTCCAAGAAAACATCCTCTTTTAGAATTTTTCCTCATTAGATCAACTTTGTCATGCTCTCAAGCTCTGTGAAACTAGACGTGTCTCTGTTGGAAATCTCATATATCAGGACACACCTTTGTCCTCTACATGTGTTCCCAACAAAACATTCTTAGAAACCCCCACCATAAACCTAGCAATCCTAAAACTTATGTTAATGTGGTTTCTACCACTTGAGAATTAAGTCCTCAGCCACATCGACATCCTCTTGTTAAACTTAGTATGCCACCCAGCATATTATTTGCACAACTCATTGATAATAACCTCATCACCCTTCCTCCACCTTTGCAGCTTGAACCATCCCGACGTTAAGGGCGTAGCTTTGACGAGCATTCTTACTGCGACTATCACCAGTGTTTGGCACATCCCACTGATTATTATTTCAAACTCTGACATCTCATTCAAGACCTACTTGACAATGGCCATGTTGATCATCCCGAGTCTCCCCCGAAATTCTCTCCGAATGATAACCATAAACTCCAAATTTTTAACAACCTACTCCCCAAACATGAAACCAAACCCATTACTTCCTCTTCCAACTATGTCTCTAATAGAATTCCTTCCTCCCTTGGACCTCTTGACTTTATCATTGCTCACATTATTGTTGTGACACCAGTTATCTTCTTATCTACCACCAACTACCATGCTACATTGATATTTGATCATATACATATACAATCATCTATTGTCTCAACCCCATTAAACAATACTAGGTTTGATCCATCCTCCACGATCAGTAGATATTCCTTTTCCTTATTGCACTCTATCAATTACCCTCCTTTGCAAATTGATTATCCATTCAATAGACCATTTGGTGTTGTTAAGTTGCATATCACTGTTGGCCCTTTTACTCTTCTCATCCATTGCATTGTTAGCCAAATAGTCCATAGATGTCACCAACTCATGGGTCTCAATTGGATTCATAAATCCAAAGCTATTATATCTATGACCCACTTGTGTCTCAAATTTATTTGCAAGAATCAAGTTATTTCCATTAAGAGAGTCATTCCTAGCCCTCCACTCTCTCCACCTTCTCATTTTGTTACCCATACCTCTCCCCCTTCTACTTAAACAACCCCTCTACCATTTAAAGCACCACATCTAATTCCTCTTTCTTCCCCATTGTTGACTCCCATGCCATCACATTGCTCCATTAGTCCCCAAACATCGACATCCACCCATTCCTAAACCTATTACCACCTCTATTTGTAAATCATAACCACATTTTATCCCATGTCAATAATCATCCTCTTTACGCATGACATCTGCTTGATCTCCCTCACATATGCACTTTACTACGTCACACTGTTCATCTTATATCCACCCCTCACATGTGAATCGGATCCATTATCCTATGCACTGCTTATATTGTATACCACTTTTATTAAAGAATCCTTCTACGCTTTCCCTATCCCATGTACAGGTCAATGAACTTCCATCCCTCAATATTTATTAGATGATTCCTCTTGCCTTAACAGTTCAGGGGGAATATCCATTAGACTCTCCCACCCCCTCCTGCACTCTCACATTTATACCTCTCGTAATCATATATTTTCATTTCTTCACATATCAACATTTTCATTATATATTATCACACCCTCATTACCCGATGATGCACCCTAGTGCTTCAGTTCAAACTGTACTATTGAGGGATTACCATTACATTGAACCCCACATACTGCACTACAGGACCTATACATTTACATTCCATCATCCTACATTATATATCCATAGCATCTAATACACTAGTCATCATTTTATATGAGCTTAGTTTTGCATTCCATCCTCTCATTCTACATTTACGCTAGGTCAGGTTGTATATGATTCTAGCTTTTACCATCACTACATATTATACCTACACCTATTATCATATCTTCCATGCATTCTACATTTACGCTAGGTCATGTTGTATATGATTATATCTTTTACCATTACTACATATTATACCTACACCTATTATCATATTTTCCATGCTACATATACATACTACACACACATTGCATTCATACAGATTACCTATCTTACACACTACACTAGATTACATCACACATGGGTCTAATTCCACCTATAATTGTTCCATTTTCTATTTTTTACATTACTATCATTTCATTCATACATCTTACCTATTCTACATCCTAGACTAGATCTCCTTATAATTGGGTATAGTTTTACCTATAATTATTACACATTCTATTTCTACCTACACATTTATTACATTACATTCCATACCCACTGCACATTCTATATTACATTTCCTACACCGCACATTCACATAGCTTGGTCATTTACACTACGTTGTCTTCTACGCACTATACTCACCACCCTATGATGCACTTTAGCTCCTCAGTCCATACTCGACAACAGAGGGTTTTCCAATAAAATGGACCTTACCTACATGCATCATATCATCATACCACATTGATCGAACTATTGACTGATGCTCTAGGCTATATTGTCTCCCACACACACTATCACATATTATATTGGTATACACCTTAGATTAAATCACCACTCCCTTCATCCATTCTACATTATCCTCTTACATCCAATCATCACCTATTCTACATCATTCTATTACCTCATCATTTATCCCACTCATAAATTAGTGGTATATGCCTTAAGCTAAATCATCACCCTTGCCTTATTCATCACATAGTGGTCCACACTTAGTGCTACACCACATCCTTTTGTTCTCCATTATATACTCATTTACGCTCCATCCGACTACATCACCCATCTCGTAGTGACATACGCTATAGGCTAAATCATCACATTATTCTTCCCTCATGTAGTAATATACACTTAGGGATAAATCATCACTTGTATATTCAACAAATCATGGTATACGCTTACGATATAGGGTCCACACAAATTATTTCATTATATCTCATTCACATCGAATCATCCCATAATGATATACCCTTAGGGATAAATCTTCACTAATTCATTCAACAAGTGGTGGTAGATGATTCGGCTATAGGGTCCACACACACACCTCTCCACACGTTTCATTTCACCACCATTCCATACAAATACTCATTACATCACGCTAGACACAACTTACACTATTCTACCATTTCCCGATGACACACTCTCATTTACGTTTCATTCATGAATGCTAAGGGGAAAAATAAAATTAACCTCACTGAATACAAATTCCATTCACTAGGGAGGGCATGTTTCTCATATCACTCCATCTTGTATTACATTCCATCCATCCACAACATACTCTATTTTCTTGGTAGAATTTATTATTGTTTACTAGTGTTTTGCATGCTCATTCTGCTATACATTCGAGGTTTCTTTTGTATATGTACTTATCGTACACACGTGTGTTCATGTCTTTCTTTAGTGTGATCACAGATAAAGGAATCTACACACAACATGGATATTCTCCTTCTACTCATCTTATACCTATTGCTAGGGGAATCCAATTTCATCCTATTTAGGTGTAATTGTTTCATTTTGTACTAAGTATCTTTTACTACTTATTTCTACGTGCTTTGACATATTTTTTATCACTCTAACATGCTAATGGGGTGTTCCATGTGTGGTACTTGTTTTGCAGGAATACAGGTTTCTATGACTACATATTTTCTTATGCTTGTATGCATTGTATGTGGTATTTTCCCTTTTCTTGTGTGCACACTTGATTGTTATTTACGGTCATGATAGACTTTCATGTCTTGCGACATCCTAAGTGATGTCCCATGTTTGAAATTTTCTTTTTGTGGTCTTCTTGTTTTATTGTGTGTTTACACTACTTTTCTTAGTAGTTTTACATTAATTGTGTAGTTAACATCGTTTTGATTTTGTAAGCAATGTGCTCGGACTAAAACTAGTATTATAAATTCATCCCCTTTTGTGTTCACCTTAGTATCTATGAAATGTTTCCCTTTCCCCCTCTAGGGAAACGCTCTATAGGTCAGAGTGTGCTTAGTCCTTTTCTGGGGCAGAATTATCCTTCAAGGGTCATCACATGTGCCCCTAGAGAGGGGGGGTCATCCTTGAGTGTTTTCAAATAACACAACTATTTACACTAGTTCACACATAGTGAGTGAGGTTAGACCAGTATACAAACTCCATACACAACGTCCTTAACATGACATGGTGTCTTTCAACAATTTTGTGAAGTGGTTATAAGTTCAGAGGTTACAATGGGTGTGTTTCTCTACACTTCTCCTTCCCACGGCATTATATTACACAAAAAGCAAGGACACTATAGATATCTCTACTAACATTTCATGAAAAGTGGTTAAATCTTGGAGGATAAAACATGGTTCTTCCCTATACTTCTTCAGCTAGAGTGGGTGTAAGATCTCCCAAAAAACTCATGACACAACATGATATCCTTCTACACCTTTTTTCTAGACATGGATCAAGTGCACAAGATTGATTTTTCTATTTACACTTTCTATTCTATTATATTTTAGATTTTTGTACTTTACACAACATTTTTACTTACATATATATTTGACTACTTGATCATTTTCTCCTTGTAGGTCCTAATATCCATATTTTTGTGCCTCGGTCCAAATATCAGATCAACTACAACCCCGCATAGAAAGAACCTGAGAAAACTCATTCTGATCTGTAAATAGGTCATAAAAGGACTCAACAATGGAATAACAGGGTCAAAATAGAAGGGGCGGTGCCATAGAGGAACCAGGGAGCAATAAAAGGGAAGAAACAGTGAAGATCCGAAGTCCTCAGGTTCAAAATAGTTTAGGAAAGTTTCGAAATCGACTAAGTATGGAGGAGGAAGTGGAAAGAACCATGTGTCCTAACAGTGCTTCTACAAAGATAAATACAAAAAGGGAAGCCCAAATGAGCATATGGCTGCCACGTGCCCCATATCAAAAGGGGACCCATTTTTCAAACTATTTTTCCACCCATTTGTACGGATTCAATACAAAATTCAAAGGGGCATATCTTTCGACTCAGGGGCTCAAAATATTGTGAATCTTACATCATTGGAAATGTCTCGACCTCCTCTATGCTATGGAAAGATTAAAAAACCATTCTTAGGGGCCGGGTATGTGGAAAATGGAGAAAACATCTTTGGGACTTTAATGTAGGATCTTTTATCTCTTCAACTACCAGATCTAATTCGATTTGATCTGCTGGGGAACCGAAAGTGACATATTGTGCGTGGATTTACAGAAGGCCTTGATATTCAATGGTTGAAATTTCAAAGTAGGATTTGATGCATATCTCATGGTGGTTGGAGTAGGATTCAATTTTTTCCTCTTTTCTCTCTCTCTTATTCTTTCTATATATTGTAACACTTCTCATTTTGGAAAAGGAGAGACATTCTGGGCATAGAGAAACTCTATCAAATTTGTTTCTCAATGCCATTTTTTGGTAGTGAACCTTCTCCCATGCCTGGAAAATGTAGTTGTGCCTCTATTCCAGAAATGTAATGGTCTATACACCTTTTTAGAGCAATAAAAAAATGTGCTTTTGTGGTGTTCTTCAACCCTTTGCATCGTTTTGTTGTTTCTCTGTGCCTCTCCCTTCCAAATTTGTTTTTTTTGTGCATGTATGTCACATTTGTAGGTGCAGGATGTTGTGTTTCACAAAGTTTAATGGATAATTTGAAGATCTAGGCCATATTACTTCTTTCTAACATCCCTCATCTCCATTTTTCTGTTTCTTTCTCCCTCAACAGAATATCTCGCTTCCTTTACTGGTGTATCACCGCTTTAGTGTACGTTCTATTTTTTCCCTCTTCTCTCTCTTGGTTCCTTGGAATGGTTAGATTAGGTTAGATTTAATTTTCCTTCACTGGAGTATCTCGTGGTAAGTAGTTTAGGAATAGGAACCAACCTTTAACCTGGCGATTTTTCCCACTTTTGCAAGGTCCCACACCTTAGGGAAAGTTCAATGTTATGCAATCACATGAGATGATTATGCCTTAGAAAAGTATATTTTTAGAACTCATTTTGGGGTTCTTTGATTTCACACTAATAGTTTTGGCACGTTCGGTGGGACCAGAGGTCTTCACTTTATTTCATCAAGTTGATGTGTTGATGGTGGGATTTAGCCTTTGGAGGCACATGCAAGCACATCTGGGAACTCAAACTGGTCAAAAACCTATTCTCTAACTTGAAGACCTTTTCCATCCATTTTCACTCATTTTCATCCATTTTCTTCTTCCATCTCTTTCATTCTCTCCCATTCCATGAGGTTGTGCAATCATGACTTTATTCCCTTCATAAAACTCACACTTACAACAATGCAATCCACCCCCAATGCATTTTCCAACTTCTTCAAATCAACATTATAATCATATCTAGGAGCATTATGCTTACCCAAATTAGAAGAGTCAAAATTAGTTTGGCGATGGAGCTTATCAAGAATAAGGGGACGCATACAATGGTGACAACTATGTGGATAATGTTGGTTTGCTGGAGAAGATACAAAAAATGGAGGTTGACATGGTTTAGTCAAGGGGCATAACACAAATGAAGGCATTCAACATTGGTTGCAAGGCACCTTGTCCATGGGAATGCCCTTTTCCAAGACATTACAACCTTCAAGAGAAGATTGACTTCATGGTTAAAATGCTGCCCCAACTTTCACAATGGATTGAGGAGATCGGGGCTTATGATTTGGAGTCAAGACAACCTCATCAATGGGTAAGTCCAACATCTCATAGCTTTTATTTTTCTCTTTCTAAAGAAACACCATCTCAACCCAAGCTCCAATTTCCAAGCTTCCCAGTTGTTTCCCCAAATGTTATTTCCATTTCTCCATTCCCTAGTCTTCCACCCCATTTCAATTCTTCTCCCCTTTCCTTTCCAAAGTAGTCATTCCCTCCAAAGAAACAAGAAGTTCCATCTCCTCCCTCCACACCACAAATAGTTGCAAAACTGGATGAACCCCAACTTGCCACTCCTTTTGCTCTCCCAAGTCCATGTTGGGAAAAGACTCAAGAATCCAATCAAAGAGAACAACAAGAAGAGGATCCCAATAGAGAAGAAATGATAAACAATATCAAGATTTGGGGTACCAAATTTGGGCTTACAAAGATGCCTTTGATGGTCAAACCAATAGAAGAGGTCAAGGTTGAAGAGCTAGGGGTGGCTGAGGCTAAGTTTGCAGCAGGAGAAGAGCAAGAACAAGAAAAATAAGATCAATCATCAGTTTTCTCATAATGTAGTGTCCATGTTGACACTTTATTTGAAGAAATTACTTATCCAATTCAAGTTGCACAATCAGCTGTAGAGGAAGATGAACAATCATCTATAAGTCCCATTGGAGAGGATAAAAGGGAAGAAATCAAATTAGAGTTTGTAGTAGCAAAAGAAGAAAGCATCACAAGAGATTCCTTGCTTTCATTCGAAGGGCTTGATTTGGTTGATGAATCCATCATGGAGGAAAACTCTAAAAGAGATCTTGCAGTCCCAACTAGTCCTCCAGAGCAGCAAATTGAAGATTTTGACTTGTCAAACTCCATGCTAGAGGAAGAGGTTACTCAAGGGTGATATTATCTTCAAGTAGGAGAAGAAAGAAAATCTTCTCCAAAGCTAAAAGAAGAGAAGTACATTCTAGCTGTGAAGGAGAAAAATGTAGATCTAGAAGCTTTGAGCACAAAATAGGCCATAGAATATTCTTCAGTTCTTCCTCTCACCTTATCTCTATCGAACTCTAATATTGAAGAAGAGTTCCATCTTTCAAACTCTATGTTATAGAATGGAGGAAAAAATGGTGAAAAAATTGCAGGTCAAGAAGACACCATGAAAGAGGTTGAACATTTGGAGTAGGAAAATAATGAGGCAATGCATTTATTTATTTTGGAGGACTATTTTGATGGAGAAAAACCGGTTGAGTTTCTATTGTTTTCTCCTTCATCATCCACCTTCCAAGCACATGAGCATGATGTCATGGAGGAGAACTTTCAATTTCAATAGCCTACATATTATGGAAGCTCTTTGGAATCATGTTTTGGAGTTTTAAACCTTTCATGCTCTTCAGAGAAGAAGGAAGAGAAATGGAAGAAAAGTTCCACCATTGCTTCCACACCATCCATTCAATGTCTACAAGAAGACTCCTTTTTTGGAGTATAAATTCAGAGTTATGGGCACATCCAAAGGATCAGACCTCACCCAATCAGGTACTTGGCTTCATTCGAGCTAAGTGAGAAGCCAAAACCAGTCATGTTTACTTCATGGCATGAAGATGAGTACGACAGTACCAAGGGTCACCATCAATAACTTCAGGAGTCCAATGTAGGTTAGCTTGAGGAGGTATTTTCCATTAATGTTGATACATTGATGATTTGGGTGGAGGAAATGCTTATATTAAGTTTTTCACTCATATGGGCAGCTATATTTAGTGTCTAACCATTTGCATGGCTACCTCTCTCAAGAAAAGGAAGTTACTTCTCTCTGCCAATTGCATACTTTGTTTAACATTCATTCCCTCTAGTTAGTTTAGGATTAGGAGTAGATTTTTCTTTCAGTAGAAGAAGTGCTTATGCACACACTGCATGTCTCATTTGAGGCATGTATGATTTTGTCTCTGTCTATAACTTTTGTTCGCATTGCTCCAAAGGTGTATAAGGTCAGGCTCTTCAGTATTCATAGCAGTAAAAATCATAGTTACCTGTAATAGTAGCCATCTTCAAAAGAAAACAAATGTAGAGCGAATAAATTCATTTCAAAATAATTTATTTTAGAGATAAATGAAAGCCCCAGAGTTAAAATAATTTTATACTCTCGGAAATTCTATTTTCAAGATTTTCTTATGAAAATTGATAGTGCAGACTCAGGGTATGACAAAACATAGAAAAGGCATACAGTCAGGCTTGTAGTGGCTCAGGGGTCAGATCTTCAAAAGTTCAAATTAGTTTTGTGTTTATCAGGAAGAATACATGCCCAATGGATGCTTCAAGGCCACTAGTCTTTTCATCTAGTAGGTAGATGTCCCCATGAGTCACCAAATTGTTATCCATATTTCACCCCCTGGGCCAAATATCAGATTAGTTATGACCTCGCATAGAAACAACTTGAGAAAAATCATTTAGATATGTAAATAGGTCACAGAGGGACTCAACAATGGAATATCAGGGTCATAAAAGAAGGGTAAGTGCTGAAGAGGAACCAAGAGAAAGAAAAGGGAAGAAACGGCGAAGATCTGAAGTGCTCGGGAGCAAAACAGTTCAGGAAAGGTCCGAAATTGACTAAGTATGGAGGAGGCAGTGGAAAGCACTGCATGTCCTACCAGCACTTCTCCAAATATGAAACCAAAAAGGAAATCTCAAATGAGTGTCTGGCTACCACTTGTCCCATATCAAAAGGGGACCCATTTTAAAAATTGTTTTCCCACCCATTTGTATGGAATCGATACGAACTTCGAACAGTAATATCTTTCGACTCAGGGCTCGAAATATTGCGAATCTTACATTGTTGGAGACGTTTCAATGTCCTCTATACCATGGAAAGATTAAAAAATCATTTTTTTTACCTTGGTAGGTGGAAAATGGAGAAATTGTCTTTGGGCCTTAATGCAAGATCTTATTTCTCTTCAACTACCAGATCCGATTCGATTTGATCCGCTGGGGAACTCGAAGAGACATATTGTAGGTAGATTTACATAAGGCCTTAATATTCAGTGGTTAAACTTTAAAAGTGGGATTCGATACGTATCTCATGGTGGTTGGAGCAGGATTCAATGTTTTCCTCTTCTCTCTCTTATTCTTTCTATATATTGTGACACTTCTCATTTTGCAAAAGGAGAGACATTCTAGGCATAGACAAACTCTATCAAATTTGTTTCTTGACACCATTTTTGAGTAGGGACCCTTCACCCACACCTGGTAAATGTATTTGTGCCTCTATTCCAGAAATGTAATGGTTTGTGCACATTCTAGAGTAATAAAAAACTTGTTTTTGTGGTGTTCTTCAACCCTTTACATCATTTTGTTGTTTCCATGTGCCTCTCCCTTCCAGATTTGTTTTTCTATGCATGTATTTCACATTTACAGGTGTAGGATGTTGTGTTTCATAGAGTTTAATTGTGAATTTGAAGATCTGGGCTATGTTACTTCCGTCTGACCTCCCTCATCTCCATTTTTTCTATTTATTTCTCCCTCCACATAATATCTCACTTCCTTTGCTGGTGTATCACCGCTTTAGTGTAGGATATTTTTCCCCCTCTTTCTCTCTCCTTGGTTCCTTAGAATGGTTAGATTAGGTTAGATTTAGTTTTCCTACACTGGAGTAGCTTTTGGCATGTAGTTTAGGAATAGGAACCAACCTTTAATCTAGAGAGATTTCCCACTTTTTTAAGGTCCCACACCTTGGGGAAAGTTTAATGTTATGCAATCACACCAGATGATTCTACCTTAGAAAAGTAGATTTTTAGAATTCGTTTGGGGGTGTTGTGATTTCACACTAATAGGACCCTCATATGAGGATCGAGCAGTCTAATTCATGGCAACAACTACAGCAACAACGACAACAATAACACACCACTACAATAATTTTCCTTTACTAACCATATAGGTACACTACACACTACAGGAGCTATACATGCGCTTTTCTCTAGGTTCACTCTCATCAATTTTTATACACATTATTTTCATCTTTAGAATCCATGCTCCTCCACATTTTTCTTTTTGTCATTCCATAGTTTATTCTAGTCCATTTGCACATCTTCTTCAACACTCTAAAGGAATATCACGTACACATCCCTATCTACTTTATATTACCAAGCTTTCCTCTCACCAACATAACATGTGGGTAAATGTAAACACAAATATTAAACATTAGACAATATTGAGCCCAACCTTATACTACTATTTAGAAGCTTTTTATGGGTACAAAGTACTAATTAATCCCACCATTTGACCACCATTTTCATGTATTTTATTTCATCTTTCCCACATATTTCTTGATACCTATCAGCCCATTTCATGACATTTCTGACATTCTAGCCTGAAATTGGCATGCATAGCCTCAAATTGGTGCCCCAGCCTATACTAGGGCACCCTGAGATACCCTGGTCCCATTCCGGGGGACATTGGTCAATACACAACCTCTTCCGCTTCTTTTCGGGTCACTTCAAGTTGTTGATCATCCTTATCTTCTTCTCAGTTGGCCTTGTCAGGATTAATTATGAAATTAATCTTGATATCCCTATAAACATAAAGTTATAACACCATAATAAAGGTCCTAGGTCATTACATCTTATCACTACTATCACTCCATTTAGGGTTTCATTCATTGCATCACTTCCATCCACATAGTCCCAGGAATTCAAGATAGGATATCTACATCAGACACACTTCATAGGGGGAGGGATTCCATTCTATTCCATGCACACATGCTACTTACATTTCTATAGCTACTATTTCTCATTTCTTCACAAATTTTGACTAGTACAAGAGAACCTAGGGCATGGCATACACACACACCATAACTACATCTAGGTCTGAAATGTAGTGCAAAGCTCAACAATAAGACAACTAGCTTGTCGAATGAGGTTAGCTTAACCCATTCATGTGCATCATTCATTTTTCTAGGGTTTGATATTTCTCCTTGAATCATGGTTCATTCTCAAGTTAATCAAATGAATCCAACATGATAGACGGGGAGTACTTAGATACATTTAACGACTATACTAGATTGAATTTTTGAGCATTTACGTTGTTTTGATTTCCTAGATTACAGACCAGGGCACCCCGGGGCACTGCAGTACATTCACAGGCACCTATGTCATCTTAGGTAGTCTAGATCTACCCTTTGCAGGGTCTCTGAGAGTTTGTCTGCACTTCCAAATTTTATTTTTAGATCTATGAAACTATGTGATAGTATTCTGTTATCAGTCAAGTCTTTTCCTTACTATTCTCTTACACATTACGGTTTCATTTCATCTAGAGTATTATATTTACATTTATTTCATAGTTCTTTAGTTCATTTACAGTGGTTTATTCCTCCTAGATAGATTAACATTAATACCCTAGATATTTCCTTAGGATTCTAGGAAATATATTTATTTTTGTTAATCAAAATCATCAATCAACAATTCAACATATAGAACCCAGAAAACATAAATCAAACTCCTAAGCATACATATTATATTCTAAATCTTAAATTGCTTAACAAGGGAACATAAAGAAAATGATCTCAATATTTGTCAATGGCTATACATTGCAACCACCTTGACTCAAAACCTTAAGAAATTGAAACTCATATGTATTTCACAGAATAAAATGTGTATTATTACAATCATATCGTTCAACCTTTTCAAAATAGAAATATTTAACATGCTCGCATAATTATACAAATTTGGTAATTTTTCATAATTCAATCTCCCCCCCAAAATAAATAAATTTAATCTCATCATTGCTCATAAAGAAATATCTTTAATCGAATCTAGAATCATTGTTCTTTGTCAAACTGAAAAATACTTGATTTTCTATTGGTATTTTGGGATTCATTCCATTCCTTCAATTCCACATGTTGGTCTCTTGTTGGTTGTGGGGTTGATATTTTCCTACGTATCTGAATCCTTGACCTTTTCTATGTTATGTGGATTTGACAACAAGTATGTTTTGTTATGAATGTGAGCCAATAAGAAAATGCCACGTACCTTTGCCTTCATAGATTGTTCTCTTACTTGTACTAGTCACTGTGAAAACTGATCCAATGAGAATGCTCCATGCACATTTTTGGTTTAAGCCTTGTCAAAGTACAAAGCATAAAATAATGAGAAATCTCAATGATACATTTTTGGTTTCATCCTTGTCAGAGTGTGAAGCATAAAATAATGAGAAACCTACATGCTACTTTGGATTTTGTAGTGTCAGGAACTCTTACTTTCTTATTTTTCTTTCATTTGTTATGGGGTTGGGCCTTTACATTGGGACTTATATTTGGGAAGTATTCATTATTGGTTCCCCATAAATTATGCCACATATAGTGCACTGACCTTCCAGACCACCCTTCCTTGAAGCCCTTTAAAATCTGGCTTAACACACAATATTTACGTTTGCGGGAGCCCATATGCTCACCTTTCACTGGAATGGTGACATTTATCCAAATTCGTCCATTGATATTACGTCATATTGATATCCCTTAACTCGACCATGTTTCTTTCTTACCGCACTGACTATGTTTGCCCTGCCACCACCCGACACCATCTAAATTTGGTACATTTCATATACTTGAAGTACGTGAAGCCTAAATGGCTTACACCTTTAACGGTAATTTGAATTTCCATTTCTCTTACTTACTGGCACCAAGTTTGCAACCCAACTTGAGTGTTTGATGGGGAAGATGATACTGTCCTCAATAAGATTGCTTAACTCTTTTCTCATGAGAGGTTCGATATGGGGATTCATTGGCCTTTTCTTTTGCCTAACAGGCTTGGATTCCGGATCGAGCTCAATAGTATGTTGTGCCAACTTTGGGTTGAAACCTCTTAAATATTTTTATGTCCAAGCAAAGACATCTAGGAACTCTTGAAAAAGCTGAACAAAATCAGATTTCTCTTGTGGAGTACTTACTTTGCCAATTTGCAATGTCTTGCCTTCATCTACTAAAATAGGCTCTAAATCTTCACCCTTTACTTGAATGTTCGATTTCTCCTTCCGGAATTGTTCATTCGGGTTGAAGATTGACTCCAAGGTTATGAAACATTTTGGTAATTTTTTAGTTCTCAGCTGCACCACTTGGTCACCATACTGCTACTCCAGCTTGTCTTGATTTCTGGTGGAGAACTCTGCTTCTTCTTGTAGGAAATTAACAATTTGTTGATCATTCTCGAAGACCTGCCAACTTGTATTGTTATCCGAAACAGCTGGTCTCACAACAAATTTGATATGAGGCTGAGTTTTCTCACTTTTGATACTTTCTACAACATCAAACGCAGCCCCAATTGCTGCCAGTCTGTCCACTACTTCATTCTTTTTTCTTGGGATGGAATTGATGCTAAAAGCTTCAAAATATTCAATAAGATACCATACTCGATTTTTGTAGTTCTTCAACAGATCATTTTTGGCGGAATTTTTTCCTCTGACTTGGTTTACGATCAGCTCATTATCACCAAATACTTTCAAATTCTTGATGCCTTTCTTCCTTGCCCAGTGCAATCCGTGAACTAAGGCTTCATACTCAGCTGTGTTGTTTGAGCAAGAAAACTGAAAATGGAAGGCTGAGTAATACTTTATACCTTGTGGTGAAATGAGCATATCTCCTCCTCCTGCACCTTGTCTAATCCTTGATCCATCAAAGAAAAATCACCATACTTCATTCTCATCCTTATGATCTGGCTTAGTGATGCTGGGGAGAGGTTGATTCTCTTACTGCAAACAATAAACTCCTAGCTCATATTCTTCTATTTCTTGATAAGGATCAAAAGCATGCACCTTGCTTGCCCATTCATCAAGAGTCAAATCTGGGATGCTTCCAACCTTGGTTTTAGCTTCATCAGTGTTCGGATAATCTTCTTGATCAAATATTCAATAGTTGGTATTGATTTGGCTTAGAGTGTGAGGTTCAACGTGAAAGTTTGCAATAGGTTCAGATCTGATTGTGGCCTTAGTTCCATATCTTGTTCTGAACAACATGTGTGACCAATCAGCAGATAAGTAACCTCCAATCTTAGCTATGAAATCCCTTGAAAAACATAGGGCAAAGAGTGGTGGAAGATCTATCACTGAGATATCTTGCAAAACAACAACGTTGGGGAATGCATGCAAGGTAAGGCTCAAGTTTTTAATTACTCCCATTGTTGTCACCACTGTCCGATCTAATTGCACTACCCTTTTGGATATGACTTCATATTGAAGCCCCAATTTATCGGATATTTGCTTGGGCATTACTGAACTACTTGTGCCAGAGTCAATCATGCAATTGTGTACCAATTGGTCCCCAAAGATCAATGAAACATAAAATGGAGGGGGCTTCAACATTTTACCTTGTTTTCCTCCATGATTCCCTTCAGGTTGGGTAGCCTTTGTGAGTACCTTTTCTTGCATTTGGACCTATTGATTTGAAGTTGACCAGTCCTTCATGGCAGCTTGTAGAAAATCTCTTTGGCCTGGGATGGATAGTGATTCCCACATTGATATGTTTACATTTGTCTTCTTCATCTGATCAATGATGTTGAATGGGGATGAAGCATCCCTCTACTATTCTTTAGCTTTCACATTCATTCTTTGCACATGGGCAGCTGCAGCTGGCATCTAAGTTGGTTTAGAAGATGGCTTGGGTGGTCCTTGCATGTTTGGAACTGCATTTTATTTGCCAAAAACTTGTGGAGTGGTAGAAGGTTGTGGATTACTTAGAGCCAATGGTTGTCCTTAGCCTAAATTTCTCCTTTTTGACCTTGTGTTGGCAGCACCACTTTGAGATATTGTTTGATTCATACCACAAAAGTCTTCGGCCTGCCAATTTATAAGTGCGCTATCATTTGGAGCGTGTTGTTGCTGGGATGTTTCTTGATGTTGGTTATGTCCTTGACTCCCTTCACCCTCTACACCATTTTTTGTTACCATTAATGCTCTATTTAGGGCACCATTGAAGCACATAGACTAGTTGTGAGGTTCATTACATGGGAAACACCAATCGTACTCTTGAGCTATGTTGTTTTACACTGGCACTAATTCCTTAGAGGAAGATATAGCATTGGGATTATAGGGTTGAAATGTTCTGTTGGCAGGAGGCCTTGCTTGATTTTTATTTACAGCTGGATTGGGTGGTCTTTGAGGTTGATATGGCTGCCTATTAGGCTGAGCTTGAGGTTGATAAGAAGGCCTAAAACTTTTGGCTTGCTACCTCTTGAGTGTAACCAGCTCATTACTTAAACTTTGCAATTGCTTCATGACTTCTTGAAGTTCGTTTGATGCACTAGAAGATGAAGTAGAAAATTCACTTGAATTATGATTTCTAGGAGTGGGAATAGGAGCTAAAATGGGCACTTGACTAGTACTTGGGCTCTCTAAACTTAGATATAATGGCATTGGAGGCCTAAGAGGTAGCTTGCCAGCTTGAATCAAACAATTTTCAGCTCTAATGGAAATGATATAAGCAACAGGGATAATCATGCCTCCCATGGATTGAATCAACATAGAAATATAAGAATTTAAAGCTTTAAGGTAATATAGAAAAGCACCTTTTGCTGCTGGCCTTACTGCCACTGGAATCCTTTCCCAAGTCATTTGAAATCTGAAGATGAAGTTAGTCAGCTGCTCATTGGGAGCTCTCTTGATAGTTGTCAATTTTTATAAAAGGGACAAATTATCTCCCTTCTCTCCAAATTACTCATGGAGGGCTACACATAGCTAGTTCCAATTTTGGATAGAGCTTGAAGCAAGGATCCTGAACCATTGCAAAGCCTTCCCTTTGAATGAATACGCCATTAGTTTGACATCAAATTACATCTCATTAATCTCATGGATTGCACAAATATTAGCAATGTCCTTAACATGATCACCAGAAGTGGTCTGATTTTCTCCAGTAAAGTATGGAATGTTCTTCAATGCTGCAACTGGGATTGGATTTTGTGCATTGAGAGCAAGTGGGCTGCTACCAGTGAAATTGACATATGGATTTGGTTGTGCCATCCTGATTGGTTGAAGAACTCTTGTTGATCCTATTGTTTATACAAGCGCATATACTTGAACTCACGATGTGATTGGATAACATGGGTACTATCTCCCAGTTTTGGGACTTCCTACTTGAGATAGACCTCCAGAGAAAGTTGGTTCTTGCTCCTAAACTACCTGCCACAATCTACTCTAATGCAGGGGAAACTAACTATTCTAATCTAAATTTCCAAGGGGACCAGGGAGAGAGAATGCATAAAATGAAAGCCTACACTACAGCGGTGATACACCAGAAAAGGAGGGTGTGAGAGTAGTCTTCAAATGCGTGAGATACAGAAGCAAAGTGCAAACTAGAAGGGGTGATGACAGTTCTCCATAATCTAGCAAAATGCATTCACAACAATATTTCAAACATACACAATGATAATGGATCCTTGCAAGAACATAATAATAGGCACAATATTCTTGTAATCAAGGTTAAAGGGGCAAGAAGAATGCAAGAAAACACAGCAGGGGAAGATACATCCACAAACTTATATTTTATTGCTTCCTGATATGCACAGTTCAATCGGTTACAAGATAAGGGCCTGGATCACCATGCAAGGAGTCCACAACAAGGACCTGTAACACATTGGCTTCACAAATCAATTTTGGCAAAGCTTTGCTACAAAAACTACCCCCCTTTTACAATGAGCCTAACACTCCAATTTATATAAAAATTGAGAAGAGAGAGAGAGGGAAAAATGGAAATCCTGAAATATGTCCTTCAACCACTTGTAAGAGGCATTAAATGGAGTAAAATGATTGTATATTACTCTAAAAAGGCTCCCCATACTGTCCCAGGTACTGCAGCAGAGAAAGAATGGTGACCATGCCTCTTAATTGCACTCCCAACTACCAAATAAAACACTGTTATGGACCTGGCAACGTTTTATGAAAAATATCTACATATTTCTCATCAAATCTAGAATTTCTTGATTACTGTGTGTCAGGCTCAGAGCCACAATTCCAACGGTACCAATTTTGTGTGATTTCGTTGAGAAATGCAAAAGTTATGGCCTTCTGAGTGCGGGCAGCTATTTTAGGTCTGGCAGGCGTTTTCTGTCATTTGACGGGAATGGGCATTAACTGACTAGAGCTGAATATGTTTCTTTTATTTAAATATGTTTTTGTGGCATAGAGGATGTCATGTTCGTTCCAGAAAGTCCAATTTTGTGAAAATTGGAGCTCGGAGTCAAAAGTTATGGCCGTTTGAAGTTCACAGGTCAAACGTTGACTTTTCTTCTTTGTTGCAGCTATTTCGGCAAATCGGCCGATTCGCGTCCCGCACGTACTTTTGTCTCAGCTGTCCCGGACGAATTCTCCCACATTGGCCGATTTGGGCTTCCTTGTCCCTTTTGCAGCCTTTTCGCCCTTTTCGCGTCCCGCGCGTCCCTCGCGTACTTTTGTCCCGGACGAATATCTCTGAACTGCCCACAATAGACCGTCTTGTGGCGAATCGGCCGATTCGTGCCCCGCGTGTACTTTTGTCCCTGCTGTCCCAAACCGCGTGAAATAAAAGACTTGACGATTTTTATTGCCTGTGGCCTTTTCGCGTCTCGCGCGTCCCGATGTCCCAACTGTCCCGCGGACCGCCTGGGACAAAAATGTCTGACTTAGCCGATTTTCTTTGTATTTCGGCTGCAAACTTGGTACAACGAACCTTGGTACGATCCGCACCCTTCAGACCCGAAATGCTTTAAAACAATCCTGCAACCTTATTTTTTGCATTTTTTCCATTTTTTCTAACTCGTTGGGATTTTTTCTTGGATGGGAGAGTTAGAGAGAAGCTGAAGGGGCCCCAAAAAATATGATTTCGGGCCTTGAATCAATCTACTTGCTCGGGACTGAAGAATTTGATGCATGTTATCAAAATTACCTTGAGGGGTGAATTTTGGATAACAATTTTAGCGACTCAGCGGGGTTATCTACCTGCCAGATGAAGAACGGCCAGCTGCTTGAAGCAATCCATTGGGCATGGAGTCTGTTTGATAATCTCTCAGCTGATTTGAAATTTGAAAACCTGTATTCTTGAGCCATTGAAACATTTGTTGAGCTAGTTTTCCTGTGGATGCAAATTCTTTTCCAGGAGCTCGATGAACTGTAAACATGCACATACTAGAAGCAATAGGACATGTGCACAAGCACTTAGGGAAATAAAAACTACTCTAACAGTAGTACAATGTGCATAAGCACTTAGAGGAATGGAAATTCTAAATTAATATTTACAAGGGGGAGAAGCTATCTTTCTAGTAGCAACGTTTGAGATAGATTCCATTGACCAGAATCTGTAACTCTTCACCATCCAACTTAGCCAGTCGGAAGGCATTGCTACCTTTGCATTCAATGATCATGTATGGGCCACTCCAAATGGCATCGAACTTGGAATGCTTTCCCGACTTTGCACGATATGCATCCCATTTCAACACTAGATCTCCAATTTAGAAGGTTCTAGCCTTGGCTTTCCTATCAAAAGTCTTCTTGATTAAGGCTTGATCCTTCTCTATTGTTTGGGCTGCATGCTCTTTAATTTCTTGGAGCTCCATTAATTCTACATATCTAACCTCCATGGGTTCAAACTCAGCTAGTTCCAACTGTTTCATGAGTTCCAATGTTGGTAACTCGAGTGACATAGGTAGAACTGCTTCTTTCCCATACACAAGCTTATATGGAGAGCTCCCTATAGACCTCTTGGGTGTGATTCTATCAGCCCATAGGGCTGATTTGAGCTTTGCGTGCCAAGTCCTTTGATTTTCATCAAGAGTCCTTCTGATGATTCTTAGTAGGTTCTTGTTCATAGACTCGGCTTGACCATTACCTTGAGGGTAATAATTTGATGAATTGCTGAGATACACACAATTCTTGACAGTCCATTCAGTGATCTTTGTGCCAAGGAATGCCAACGCATTGTCCGATATGATAGTGGTGGGGGCACCAAACCTCGTGACTATCCCTTCATAGAAATCCAATATGTTGGATTCACCTGCCTCCTTGAGTGCCACTGCTTCGGTCCACTTGGTGAAATAGTCTGTTGCTGTAAGTATCCACTTGTGACCTTGACTTGAATTGGGATTGATAACCCCAATGAAGTCCAATCCCCATTGCATGAATGGCTAATCTACTGAAATTGGATGAAGGGGCAGCGTTGCTAACCTTTCCTTCCCAGTGAAGAATGCACATCTCTTGCATTTCTTGACCCATGAGTAGCAATCATTGAACACAGTAGGCCAATAGTAACCGGCTTTCATGATTTTGAGAGCTGTCACTCATGGAGAAAAGTGGCCTCCTGCTTCCCCGTCATGGAACTCGTGTAAGATCTTCTCAACTTGACCTGTTCCAATGCATCTTAATAGAACACCATTTATGTCCTTCTTGAACAGGATACCATTAATGAGTACATACGGGATGGCTTGTAACCTAAAGTATCTCCTCTTTGCTTTGATCATTTCTGGAGGGCACAAGCCTATTTGGAGGTAATGCACCAAGTTTTGAGTCCAACATGGAATGGGTGCATCATCAGTTGGTTGTTCTTGATCATTCTGTAGTAGTAGGACAACATCTTCTTCACCTTTTGAGCCGTCTGGTTGTTTGGAAGCGAGCTGCTCACACAAACCTTTGCCATGAACTAGCTTGGTCACTTTGATTTCAATATCATATTCCATCACCCGAGTGATCCAACCTTCTCTCTTCTCGTTTAAATCCTTGTTTAGGAGAAAGTCCTTGACACCAGCACGAGACACCAGCAGTTGAATCTTATTGTTCGAGACCAAGTGTCTGAACTTCTTCAAGCTCCTGATGACAGCAAGGACATGCTTTTCAATGAAAGAATACTTTATTTCGTAATCTTCCAAGGTTTGACTGAAGAATGCTATGGGCTGTTCTGAACCTTCTCTATTCAGCTGTGTCAAGATAGCTGAGATTGTATCTGACCCTCCAAAAGCATACAACATGAAATCCTTTGAAAAGTTGGGGTTGATAAGAGTTGGAGATTGTGATATTGCATGCTTGATGTTCTCAAAATTCTCTTTGCCTTTTGTTGCCCATTTGAATGCAAGACTCTTCTTCAACATTATTGTTAAAGGCTTCACAAGAGTGGCAAAATTAGGCACAAATCTATGGACAAAGTTTATCCTTCCCAAGAAGCTTTGAAGAGATTTCTTGTGGTGTGGCAATGGAAGTGTTCGGATGGCTTCAACCCTTTCAAGATCAATTGTTAGCCCTTCCCTAGAGACAATGTGGCCCAACAATTTGCCCTCGTGTGCCAAGAATATACATTTCTTTGGATTCAACGAAACTTCGAACCTTCTACACCTCTAAAACACTTGTCTGAGGTGAAAGAGATGGTCTGTTGCATTCTTTGAGAAGACAGTGATATCATCTAGGTATACCAGCACTATATTGTTGATTAAGCCTTTGAACGCCATATCCATAGCTCGATGAAATGTTGCTCCAGCATTTGACAGTCCAAATGGCATCTTCTTGTAAGCATATGTGCCCCATTTTGTAGTGAAGGTCGTCTTGAATTGATCTTCTTCCTTTACCATTATCTGATTATAGCATGAATATCCATCTAGCAATGAAAACCTTTCTGAACCAGCTACGACCTGTAATATTTGTTCCATGGATGGAAGCGGGTAATGATCTTTGAGTGATGCTTTATTCAGATCGTGAAAGTCCACACACAATCTTATTTCTCCATTTCTCTTTCTTACTGGCACCAAGTTCGCAACCCAACTTGAGTGTTTGATGGGGAAGATGATACTGGCCTCGATGAGCTTGCTTAACTCTTTTCTCATGAGAGGTTCAATATGGGGATTCATTGGCCTTTTCTTTTGCCTGACAGGCTTGGATTCCGGATCCAGCTCAATAGTATGTTGTGCCAACTTTGGGTTGAAACCTCTTAAATCTTTGTAAGTCCAAGCAAAGACATCTGGGAACTCTTGACAAAGCTGAACAAAATCAGATTTCTCTTATGGAGTGCTTACTTTGCCAATTTGCAATGTCTTGCCTTCATCTACTAAAATAGGTTCTGAATCTTCACCCTTTACTTGAATGTTCGCTTTCTCCTTCCGGAACTAATCATTTGGGTTGAAGATTGACTCCAAGGTTATGAGGCCTTTTGGTAATTTTTTAGTTCTTAGCTACACCACTTGGTCACCATACTGCTGCTCCAGCTTGTCTTGATTTCTGACGGAGAACTCAGCTTCTTCTTGTAGGAAATTAACAATTTGCTGATCATTCTCGAAGACTTGCCAACTTGTATTGTTATCCGGAACAGCTGGTCTCACAACCAATTTGATATGAGGCTGAGATTTCTTGCCTTTGATATTTTCTACAATATCAAACACAGCACCAATTGCTGCCAGTCTATCCGCTGCTTCATTCCTTTTTCTTGGGATGGAATTGATGCTAAAAGCTTCAAAATCTTCAATAAGATCCCATACTTGATTTTTTTAGTTCTTCAAAAGATCATTCTTGGCAGCATTTTTCCTTCTGACTTGATTCACGATCAGCTCACTATCACCAAATACTTGCAAATTCTTGATGTCTTTCTTCTTTGCCAAGTGCAATCCGTGAATTAAGGCTTCATACTCAGCTGTGTTATTTGAGCAAGAGAACTGAAAATGGAAGGTTGAGTAATACTTTGTACCTTGTGGTGAGACGAGCATAGCTCCTCCTCCTGCACCTTGTCTACTCCTTGACCCATCAAAGAACAATTGCCATACTTCATTCTCATCCTTATGATCTGGCTTGGTGATGCTGGGGAGAGGTTGATTCTCTTCATGTAAATAATAAACTCCTAGCTCGGATTCTTCTATTTCTAGATAAGGATCAAAAGCATGCACCTTGCTTTCCCATTCATCAAGAGTCAAATATGGGATGCTTCCAACCTTGGTGTCAGCTTCATCGATGCTTGGATAATCTTCTTGATCAAACGCTGAACAGTTTGTATTGATTTGGCTTGGAGTGTGAGGTTCAACGTGAAAGTTTGCAATAGGTTCAGATCTGATTGTGGCCTTAGTTCCATATCTTGTTCTGAACAACATGTGTGACCAATCAGCAGATAAGTAACCTCCAATCTTGGCTGTGAAATCCCTTGACAAACATAGGGCAAAGAGTGGTGGAAGATCTATCACTGAGATATCTTGTAAAACAACAACGTTGGGGCATGCATGCAGGGTAAGACTCAAGTTTTTTATCACTCCAACTTTTGTTACTGCTGTCCCATCCAATTGCACTACCCCTTTGGATATGACTTCATATCGAAGCCCCAACTGATCAGCTATTTTCTTGGGCATTACTGAACTACTTGCCCCGGAGTCAATCATGCAATTGTGTACTAATTGCTCTCTAATGATCAATGAAACATAAAATGGAGGGGGCTTCAACATTTTACCTTGCTGTCCTCCATGATTCCCTTCAAGTTGGGTAGCATTTGTTAGCACCTCCTCTTGCATTTGGACTTGCTGATTTGAAGTTGACCAGTCCTTCATGGCAGCTTGTAGCAAATCTCTTTGGCCTGGGATGGATAGTGATTCCCACATTGATATGTTTACATTTGTCTTCTTCATCTGATCAATGATGTTGAATGGGGATGAAGCATCCCTTTGTTGTCCTTTCGCTTGCACATTCATTCCTTGCACATGGGCAGCAGCAGCTGGCATCTGAGTTGGTTTAGGAACTGGCTTGGGTGGTCCTTGCATGTTTGGAACTACATTTTGTTTACCAACAACTTGTGGACTAGTAGAAGATTATGGATTACTTGGAGCCAATGGTTGTCCTTCACCCAAATTTCTCCTTTTTGACCTTGTAAAGGCTGCAACACTTTGAGATAGTGTTTGATTCATACTACAAAAGTCTTCGGCCTGCCAATTTATAAGTGTGCTATCATTTGGAGTTGGTTGTTACTGGGATGTTTCTTGCTGTTGGTTATGTCCTTGACTCCCTTCACCATCCACACCAGTTGTTGTTACCATTAATGTTTGATTTAGGGCACCATTGAAGCACATAGACTGGTTGTGAGGTTCATTGCATGGGAAACACCAATCATACTCTTGAGCTATGTTGTTTTGTACTGGCACTATTGCTTTAGAGGCAGATGTAGCATTGGGATTATAGGGCTGAAATGGTATGTTGGTAGGAGGCCTTATGTGATTCTGATTTGCAGCTAGATTGGGTGGTCTTTGAGGCTGATATGGCTGCCTATTAGGTTGAGCTTGAGGCTGATAAGAAGGTCTAAAACTTTGGGCTTGCTGCCTCTTGAGTGTAACCAGCTCATTACCTAAATTTTGTAGTTGCTTCATGACTTCTTGAAGCTCATTTGAGGCACTAGAAGATGAAGTAGAAGCTTCACTTGAATTCTGATTTCTTGGAGTGGGAATAGGAGCTAAATTAGGTACTTGGCTAGTACTCGGGCTCTCTAAACTTGGAAACAATGGCATTAGAGGCCTAGGAGCTAGCTTGCCAACTTGAATCAAACAATTTTCGGCTCTAATGGCAATGCTATAAGCAACAAGGATAGTTGTGCCTCCCATGGATTGAATTAACATAGACATATCAGAATTTAAAGCTTTAAGATAGTATAGAAAAACACCTTCTGCTGCTGGTCTTACTACCACTGGAATTCTCTCCCAAGTCATTTGAAATTTGAAGTTGAAGTCAGTCAGCTGCTCATTGGGAGCTCTCTTGATGGTTGTCAGTTGTTCCAAAAGGGACAAGTTATCCCCCTTTTCTCCAAACTGTTCATGGAGGGCTATGCATAGTTGGTTCCAATTTTGGATAGAACCTAAGGCAAGACTCCTGAACCATTGCAAATCCTTCCCTTTGAATGAAGATGCCAGCAGTTTGACAACAACTTGCATCTCATTGATCTCATGGATTGCACAAATATTAGCAATGTCCTTGACATGATCACCCGGAGTGGTCTGATTTTCTCCAGTAAAGTATGGAATGTTCTTCAGTGCTGCAACTGGGATTGGATTTTGTGCATTGAGAGCAAGTGGGCTACTTCCAGTGAAATTGACATATGGATTTGGTTGTGCCATCCTAATTGGTTGAAGAACTCTTGTTGATTGGATGACATGCCTACCAGGTGGAGGTGTTGACAAGGTTCTATTAGGTGGAGATGGAGATCTTTGAGCTCTTCTTCCCCTTCTTTCTCTGCCTGGAGATAGGTGTAGATAAACAAACAATCCTTCCTCCCTAGTTCTCGACCTGGTCTGTATTCTTCTCATAAATCTGTCTAGGCTTGGACTGCTGAAACCAGTGGATTGTGCCTCTTTTGGAGTCGCCAGATGTGTAATTTCGAAGCTCCTTCAACGCTGGAACTTACAACAAGTGCACATTGATCTTGTCGTAGTTAAGTGAAGACCTCTAAAGGGGTCCCACCGAGCATGCCAGAACTGTTATCACCGAATCACAACACCCCTGTTGTTTATACAAGCGCATATATTTGAACTCATGGTGTGATTGGATAACATGGGTACTATCTCCCAGTTGTGGGACTTGCTACTTGAGATAAACCTCCAGAGAAAGCTGGTTCTTTCTCCTAAACTACCTGCCACAATCTACTCTAATGCAGGGGAAAATAACTATTCTAATTTAAATATTCAAGGTACCAGGGAGAGAGAATGCATAAAATGAAAGCATAAACTAAAGTGGTGATACACCAGAAAATGAGGGTGTGGGAGTAGTCTTAAAATGCGTGAGATACAGAAGAAAAGTTCACACTAGAAGGGGTGATGATAGTTCTACATAATCTAAAAAAATGCATTCACAACAATATCTCAAACATACACAATGATAATGGATCCTTGCAAGAACATAATAATAGACACAATATTCTTGTACTCAAGGTTGAAGGGGCAAGAAGAATGTAGGAAAACACAGCAGGAAAAGATGCATCCACAAACTTATATTTTATTGCTTCCTGATATGCACAGTTCAATCGGTTACAAGAAAAGGGTCTGGATCACCATGTAAGGAGTCCACAACAATGGCCTACAACACATTAGCTTCACAAAGAAATTTTGCAGAGATTTTCTACAAAAACTATTTTTTTTAAATGAGCCCAACACTCCAATTTATAGAAAAAATGAGAAGAGAGAGAGAAGGGAAAAAGGAAATCCAAAAATCTGTCCTTCAACCACTTGTAAGAGGAATTAAATGGAGTAAAATGATTGTATATTACTTGTAAAAGGCTCCCCATACTATCCTAGGTGTTGCAGTAGAGAAAGAGTGATGACCATGCCTCTTAATTGCACTCCCTACTGCTAAATAAAACACTATTATAAACCCGGCCACGTTTTGGGCTTCTGAGTGCGGGCAGCTATTTTGGGTCTGGCAGGTGTTTTCCATCATTTGACTGGAATGAGCATTAACTAACTAGAGCATTATCTAATTGGAGTAGAGGACATCAGGCTCGTTCCAGAAAGTCCAATTTTATGAAAATCGGAGCTCGGAGTAAAAAGTTATGGCCGTTTGAAGTTCACGGGTAAAACGTTGACTTTTCTTCTTTGCTGCAGCTATTTTGGCAAAATCAGGTCTGCGTGTCCTGGCTCTCCCAGACGAATTCTCCCAAATCAGCCGATACGCCTCCCACGCGTACCTTTGTCCCAGATATCCTGGAAAAATATCTCTGCACTTCCCGATTCGGGATTCCTTGCGGCAAATCGGCCGATTCGCGTCCCGCACATACTTTTTTTCCGGCTGTCCCAAACCGCAAGAAACAACACAAAAAAAAAAAAAAAACTTGATCATTTTTATTGCCTGCGGCCGTTTCTCCATTTCGCGTCCCTCATGTCCCGACGTCCCAACTGTCTCGCTGACCACCTGGGACAAAAAATGTCCGAATTAACCGATTTTCTTTGTATTTCGACCGTGAACTTGGTATGACGAACCTTGGTACGACCCACACCCTTCAGACCCAAAATTCTTTTAAAAAATCCTACAACCTTATTTTTTGCATTTTTTCCAATTTTTGCAACTCATTGGGAATTTTTCTTGGATGGGAGAGTTAGAGAGAAGTGGAGGGGCCCCCAAAAACATGATTTCGAGCCTTAAATCAATCTAATTTCTTGGGACTGAATAATTTGATGCATGTCATCAAAATTACCTTGAGGAGTGAATTTTTTGATAACACATGGTTCAGTCAAGGGGCATAACACAAATGAAGGCATTCAACATTGGTTGCAAGGCATCTTGTCCATGGGAAGGCTCTTTTCCAAGACATTACAACCTTCAAGAGAAGCTTGACTTCATGGTTGAAATGCTGCCCCAACTTGCACAGTGGACTGAGGAGATTGGGGCTTATGAGTTGGAGTCAAGACAACCTCGTCAATGGGTAAGTCCAACATCTCATAGCTTTTATTTTTCTCTTTCTCGAGAAACACCATCTCAACCCAAGCTCCAATTTCCAAGCTTCCCAGTTGTTTCCCCAAATGTTATTTCCATTTCTCCATTCCCTAGTCTTCCACCCCATTTCAATTCTTCTCCCCTTTCCTTTCCAAAGTAGTCATTCCCTCCAAAGAAACAAGAAGTTCCATCTCCTCCCTCCACACCATAAATAGTTGCAAAACTGGATGAACCCCAACTTGCCACTCCTTTTGCTCTCCCAAGTCCATGTTGGGAAAAGAATCAAGAATCCAATCAAAGAGAACAACAAGAAGAGGAGCCCAATAGAGAAGAAATGATACAAAATATGAAGATTTGGGCTACCAAATTTGGGATTACAAAGATCCCTTTGATGGTCAAACAAATAGAGAAGGTCAAGGTTGAAGAGCTAGTGGTGGCTGAGGCTAAGTTTGCAGCAGGAGAATAGCAAGAACAAGAAAAAGAAGATCAGTCATCAGTTTCCTCAGAATGTAGTGTCCATGTTGGCACTCTATTTGAAGAAATTACTGATCGAATTCAAGTTGCACAATCAGTTGTAGAGGAAGATGAAAAATCATCTGTAAGTCCCATTGGAGAGGAGAAAATGGAAGAAATCAAATTAGAGTTTGTAGTAGCAGAAGATGAAAGCATCACTAGAGATTCCTTGCTTTCATTCGAAGGGCTTGATTTGGTTGATGAATCCATCATGGAGGAAAACTCTAAAAGAGATCTTGCAGTCCCAACTAGTCCTCTAGAGAAGCAGATTGAATATTTTGACTTGTCAAACTCCATGCTAGAGGAAGAGGTTACTCAAGGGTGAGACTGTCTCGAAGTAGCAGAAGAAGAAAATCTTCTCCAAACCTGAAAGAAGAGAAGTGCATTCTAGTTGTGAAGGAGAAAAATGTAGATCTAGAAGCTTTGAGCACAAAATAGGTGATAGAAGATCCTTTAGTTCTTGTTGTATATATCTTTTCCCCGGGTAGATATAGAAAAGCAGAAGAATGGAGAAATCAAAGAAGCTCAAATCCCTGAGGTGCGCCTAAGGCGCACAGAAGTGGCGCACGACAATGAGTGTCGACAGAGGAAATGGTGCGCCCAAGGCGCACAGAAGTGGCACACGAAAATGAGTGTCGACAGAGGAAATGGTGTGCCCAAGGCGCACAGAAGTGGCACATGACAATGAGTGTCGACAGAGGAAATGGTGCGCCCAAGGCGCACAGAAGTGGTGCACGATAATGAGTGTCGACAGAGGAAATGGTGCGCCCAAGGCGCACAGAAATGGCACACGACATGGAGTGTCGACAGGGTAAAGGATGTGCCCTTGGTGCACAGAAGAGGATGTCGACACACACATGGATGCACCTATGGCGCATCTTCAGGAGGTGTAAAATTTTGAGCGCTGACAGGAAGCAGACCCTGACGTAGATATTCAAATGGCCATAACTTTTGACTGGGAGCTCGGATTCATCCAAGGTTGGACTTTTTGGATATTTTTAATTGGGTGAGAACAAATTCTTGAAAATTAAAAATACAGTTCGCCACTTTTGGGTTCGCTGGGGTTCTCACCTACCATCATAATGAGATGACTTAAGTGCATTCTGGAGGTGGTTGGGGCAGATTTCAAATTCCTCTCTCTTTTCTCTCTCATTCTTCCTATAAATTGTAAGGAGGGGCTTCTTTCTAAAGGTTGGACATTTTTTTTTTGCCCCTCCCTTCTTCTCTTTGGCAGGTGAATCTGTGGAGTTCAAACCTCCTATCTAAAACTGTAATGCAACCTTGCCTCTTGGCATTTTGCAGTGTGCTGTATCGATCTTTGGAGAAAATTAATGCATGTCTGTGCATGATTCTCAACCCTCTCTGTATTCATTTGCATCCCCCTTGATCTTTTCACTGTGAATCTGGCTATCTGTGTATGATCTTGCATTGCATTTTAATGGTCTGTGTTTATTGGCAAGACAGGTGTTCTTCATTCCTCGGTGCATCACCTCCTTAGCTTAGGTTTATTTTTTATGCATTTTTCTCTCCCTGTCTCCTTGGTGGTTAGATTTAGGTTTTTTGGGTAAACCTCTGCATTTAATTGGGTGAGAACAAATAGGAGCCTTGAAAATTAAAAATATAGTTCGCCACTTTTGGGTTCGCTGGGGTTCTCACCTACCATCATAATGAGATGAGTTAAGTGCATTCTGGAGGTGGTTGGGGCAGATTTCAAATTCCTCTCTCTTTTCTCTCTCATTCTTCATATAAATTGTAAGGAGGGGCTTCTTTCTAAAGGTTGGACATTTCTGTTTTGCGCCTCCCTTCTTCTCTTTGGCAGGTGAATCTGTGGAGTTCAACACCTCATATCTAAAACTGTAATGCAACCTTGCCTCTTGGCATTTTGCAGTGTGTTGTATCGATCTTTGGAGCAAATTAATGCATGTCTGTGGATGATTCTCAACCCTCTCTTTATTCATTTGCATCCCCTTCATCTTTTCACTGTAAATCTGGCTATCTGTGTATGATCTTGCATTACATTTTAATTGTCTGTGTTTATTGGCAAGACAGGTGTTCTTCATTCCTCGGTGCATCACCTCCTTAGCTTAGGTTTATTTTTTATGCATTTTTCTCTCCCTGTCTCCTTGGTGGTTAGATTTAGGTTTTTTGGGTAAACCTCTGCATTTAATTGGGTGAGAACAAATTCTTGAAAATTAAAAATACAGTTCGCCACTTTTGGGTTCAATGCTGGGGTTCTCACCTACCATCATAATGAGATGAGTTAAGTGCATTCTGAAGGTGGTGACATGGGGCAGATTTCAAATTCCTCTCTCTTTTCTCTCTCATTCTTCCTATAAATTGTAAGGAGTTACGGCTTCTTTCTAAAGGTTGGACATTTCTGTTTTGACCCCTCCCTTCTTCTCTTTGGCAGGTGAATCTATGGAGTTCAAACCTCCTATCTAAAATTGTAATGCAACCTTGCATCTTGGCATTTTGCAGTGTGTTGTATCGATCTTTGGAGAAAATTAATGCATGTCTGTGGATGATTCTCAACCCTCTCTGTATTCATTTGAACATCCCCTTGATCTTTTCACTGTGAATCTGTGCTATCTGTGTATGATCTTGCATTGCATTTTAATGGTCTGTGTTTATTGGCAAGACAGGTGTTCTTCATTCCTCAGGTGCATCACCTCCTTAGCTTAGGTTTATTTTTTATGCATTTTTCTCTCCCTGTCTCCGATTGGTGGTTAGATTTATGGAAATTTTTGGGTAAACCTCTGCATTTAATTGGGTGAGAAAAAATTCTTGAAAATTAAAAATACAGTTCGCCACTTTTGGGTTCGCTGGGGTTCTCACCTACCATCATAATGAGATGAGTTAAGTGCATTCTGGAGGTGGTTGGGGCAGATTTCAAATTCCTCTCTCTTTTCTCTCTCATTCTTCCTATAAATTGTAAGGAGGGGCTTCTTTCTAAAGGTTGGACATTCTTGTTTTTGCCCCTCCCTTCTTCTCTTTGGCAGGTGAATCTGTGGAGTTCAAACCTCCTATCTAAAACTGTAATGCAACCTTGTCTCTTGGCATTTTGTGGTGTGTATTGTATCAATATTTGGAGCAAATAATGCATTTCTGTGGATGATTATCAACCCTCTCTATGTTCATTTGCATCTTTCTGATCTTTCACTGCAAATCTGTTATCTGTGCATGATATTGCATTGCATTTTAATAGTTTGTGTTTATTGGCAAGACAGTTGTTCTTCATTCCTCGGTGCATCACCTTGTAGTTTAGGTTTTATTTTATGCATCTTCTTACCCTGTCTCCTTGGCAAGTTAGTTTAGGTTTTGAGTAAACCCTCTGTATTTTTTACGTGTGCATCCGAGCAGAGGAATAGGAACCGGCCTTCATCCGGAGAGCTTTTCCAATTCGCAAGGTCCCACACTTGGGAAAAGCTCCATGTTATGCAATCACACTGAGAGTCTCAACCCATTGTGTTGCAGACATTCAGGGGTGCTGTGATTCGACACCAATATTTTTGGCATGCCCGGTAGGACCAAGAGGTCATTCCATAGATTTGAAGGAACTTTGAAGAAATTCGGACTTAAAAAATTACAGGTTTTACAATTTCATATTTTCACCTTCCAGGCTGAACTTTGAAATCAAGTTTCAAGGACTTAACTTGCTTGAAACAAGTCAAATTTCACCAGTTGATAGATCGGGGGATAATCTTCAAAAGGGTATTCTTAGATTTTTAAGATTTTGACTTTCAAAATTTCATGGTTTTCTGATTTTCAGATTTCAGGTTTTCGGAAGTCTGGCATTTTTGGATTTCGAGGACTGTCATTCCAAATCCCATTCCAAACTCTAAAATATCAAAAAATACAGGTCTTTCAAATTTCTATTTTTAAAGATTGTCAGGTTTGGTGTGTAACTTGGCAGGATCTAGCCTTTTGAGGCTCACTTTCTAACACATCTGGCGACTCCGAAAGGGATAGAGTTCAGCGGTGTAGCAGCAAAGGTTTCCCAGGCATATGAGAAGAATTCAAACCAGGTCCAATACCCGAGAAGAGGGGCTATTTGTCCACTTGAAACTTTCACCAGGTAGAGGAAGGAGAGGAAGAAGACCACAAAGATCACCATCTCCACCTAACAGGACTTTGTCTACGCCTCCACCTGGTAGACCTTTTCTCGCATCGACCAGGGTTCTTAGGCCAATCATAATGACACATCTACCACCGAATCCCTTTGTCAATTTCATGGGTAGTAGTCCACTTGCCCTAAATTCTCAGAATCAAATTCCAGTTGCAGCACTAAAGAACATACCCTATTTCACAGGAGAAAATCACACTACTCCTATTGATCACATCCAGGATATTGCTAATGCATGTGGAATTCACGAAATAAATGAAATGGATGTTGCGGTTAAGCTGTTGGATTCATCTTTCAAAGGTAAAGCCTTACAATGGTTTAGGAGCCTTACAGCAGGGTCTATTATGAATTGGAACCAACTTTGTTCTGCTCTTTGCAGCCAATTCAAGGAGAGGGCGGACAATTTATCTTTATTGGAACCGCTGACAACAATCAAAAGGGCTCCTAACGAACAAATGGCAGATTTCAACTTTAGATTCCAACGGACATGGGACAGGACTCCAATAGCCGTTAGACCAACCGCCGAAGGAGCATTCCTTTATTTCTTAAAGGCTATAAATTCAGACATAGCCATGATGATCCAATCAATGGGAGGGACAACGCTGCCAGGGGCCTATGACACAACGATCAGAGTAGAGAACTGTTTGATCCAAGCTGGCAAGCTTACACCAAGTCCACCAATGCCTCTCTATCTGGATATGGGAAATCCTACAACCAACCAAGCACCAGAGTTGAATCCCATTCCAACTCCTAGAAATCAAAGCAATGATGAGGCGTCGACTTCTTCAAATACTTCAAAGCAATTACAGGAGGTCATGAAACAATTGCAGAACCTTGGAAATGAGCTTGTGACTATCAAAAGACAACAAGCTCAAAGTGCTAGACCGTATTAGCCTCAAGCACAGTACCAAGCTAGGCCCCCATACCAACAAAATAGACCACCACCTCAGGCTGCAAATCAAAAGCAAAACCAAGGACAACCTCAAGCTGCCAGGCCGTTTCAACCGTATGATCCAAATGCAACGACGTGCTCAAGAGCTTTGGTCCCGACACAAAATAACATGGCACAGGAGTATGACTGGTGTTACCCTTGCAATCTACCTCACAATCAGTCAACATGTTTCAATGGTGCACTAAATCAGGCCTTGATGGTGCAAACAATTGGTGTTGCTCAAGAACCAAGCCAGGAGGAGAATCAACAGCAACAAACGCAGCAAGAAGGACCTCCAACAGAAACCACATTGGAAAATTGGCAAACGAAAGACTTCTGTGGAGTTAACCAATAGCCTTTTCAAGGCGTGGCTGCCAACACATGGTCAAAGAAGAGAAATATAGGAGAGGGACAATCGTGTAATCTAATTGTTTCTCAACCCACTCTTACACAACAAGGGATTAGTAGACCAAACGCAGCTCCAAATTTGCAAAATCAACCCAAGGTACCTGTTGTAGCAACACACGCACATGCTCAAGCTCCAGAAAAGTTTACACCAAGTAAGGGACAGCAAAAGGACAATTCATCCCCTTTCAGCATCATTGATCAAATGAAGAAGACGAACGTGAATATATCAATGTGGGAATCTTTATCCATCCCAGGACAAAGAGATCTTCTACAAGCTGCCACGAAGAATTGGTCAACTTCGAACCAACACGCCCATATGCAAGAGAAGGTCCTCACGAATGCTGCTCAGCCTGAAGGGAATCATGGAGGACAACAAGGTAAAGTTCTGAAACCCCCTCCATTCTATATTTCATTAATCATCGGGGATAAATTAGTACACAATTGCATGATTGATTCTGGGGCAAGTAGTTCAGTGATGCCAAAGCAAATAGCGGATCAGCTGGGTTTGAAATATGAGCCAGTGCTGAAAGGAGTAGTACAGCTAGATGGAACGGCAGTAGGAACTATTGGAGTCATCAATGGTTAAGCCTAACACTACATTCCTGTCCTAATGTTACAGTTCTGCAAGATGTGTCTGTGATTGACCTTCTGCCACTCTTTGCGTTGTGTCTATCAAGAGACTTCACTGCAAAAATCGGTGGATATTTATCTACAGATTGGTCACACATGATTTTTAGGACAAGGTATGGAGCCAAAGCAACAATCAGGTCAGAACCAATTGCCGATTTCCATATTGAGCCTCATGTACCAAATCCTATCAATATAAATTACTCAGCTTTTGACCAAGAGGAGTGTTCAAGTGATCTAGAAATAGGTACTAAGGTCGACGGAATTCCTGATTTAACTTTGGATGAATGGGCAAACAAGAGTCATGAATTTGACCCATACAAGGAAATTGAAGAATCTAAATTGGGCGTGTATTGTATACGCGAAGAAAATTCACCCATTCTCGACATCATTCAGCCTGAACAAAAGGATGAAAACAGAGTTTGGAAATTATTTTTCGATGGTTCGAGAAGCAGACAAGGTGCTGGAGGTGGTGCAATGTTGATTTCACCACAAGACATCAATTTTTTTTCAGCTTTTCATTTCCAGTTTTCCTGTTCGAACAACACAGTTGAATACGAAGCATTGATTCATGGAATTCATTGGGCCAGGAAAAGGGACATAAAGAACTTGCAGGTGTTTGGAGATAGTGAGTTGATTGTCAACCAAGTTAGGGGACAACATGCTACAAAGAACGACTTGCTGAGGAGCTACAAGAATAGGGTATGGGACCTCATTGAGGATTTCGAAGCTTTCAGCATTGTGTCCATACCCAGGAAGAAAAATGAAGTCGCAGATAGGCTCGCAGCAGTTGGAGCAACGTTTGATGTGGTTGACAACACCAGAAGGGGAAAAACATAGCCACATATCCATGTGATTGTGAGGCTAGTAGTTGTTTGAGAACGATCAACAGATCGTCAATTTCTTACAAGAAGAGGCTGAATTTTCAGCTAGGAATCAGGACAGATTAGAGCAGCAGTATGGGGATCAAGTAGTTCAACTGTGGACAAACAAGCTTCCTAAGGGTTTGGTAACATTGGAGTCTATCTTCAACCCTAACGACCAGTTTCGTAAGGTAAAGGAAAACATACAGGTCAAGAGAGAAGATTCAGAGCCAATTCTGATTGGGGAAGGCAAAACACTTCAAATTGGAAAAGTGGCCACTGAACAGGAGAAATCAGATTTCATACAACTTTACCAAGAATTTCCAAATGTCTTCGCTTGGAGCTATGAAGACTTAAAAGGATTCGATCCAAATTTGGCACAACATACCATAGAATTGGATCCAGATGCTAAGCCCGTCAGGCAGAAACAGAGACCGGTCAACCCTCACATTGAGCCTCTAATGAAGAAAGAACTAAATAAGCTAATAGAGGCAAGCATTATATTCCCGATCAAGCACTCAAGCTGGGTTGCAAACTTGGTTCCGGTCAGGAAGAAGAGTGGAGAAATCAGGTTGTGCATGGATTTTCGAGACCTAAACAGGGCATCTCTCAAATATCATTACCCACTTCCTTCAATGGAACAAATATTGCAAGTAGTATCCGGTTCAGAGAGATTCTCTCTCCTAGATGGCTACTCAGGGTACAATCAGGTGATGGTGAAAGAAGATGACCAATTCAAGACGACTTTCACCACTAAATGGGGGACCTATGCCTACAAAAAGATGCCATTTGGGCTATCAAATGTTGGGGCCACTTTCCAAAGGGCAATGGATATGGCATTTAAGGCGTTGATCAATAAAATAGATTTGATATATCTTGACGACATCACTGTATTCTCAAAAAATGCAGCGGATCACCTCTGTCATTTAAGGCAAGTATTTCAAAGGTGTAGAAGATTTGGGGTATCATTGAATCCCAAAAAATGCATATTCTTGGCTCACGAGGGAAAAATTCTAGGCCATATTGTTTCAAAGGAAGGGTTGATGATCGACCCAGAGAGAGTTGAAGATATTCGAGCGTTGCCACTGCCAAGTCATAAGAAGGCTCTTCAAAGCTTCCTAGGAAGGATCAATTTTGTATGCAGGTTTGTTCCAAACTTTGCAACTCTTGTGAAGCCAATAACGCTGATGTTAAAGAAGAGTATGGCATTTAAGTGGACATCTGAAGGCAAGGAAAGTTTTGAGGCAATAAAAGAGGCTATATCTCAAGCTCTGACTCTCGTCAATCCAGACTTCTCCAGGGACTTCGTACTATATGCCTTCGGTGGTGGAGACACAATTTCTGCAATCCTGGTCCAACAGAACAAGGGAGGATTAGAACAACCAGTTGCTTTCTTCAGTCAAGGCTTGGAGGAATACGAAACTAGATACTCTTTCATTGAAAAGCATGTCCTTGCAGTAATCAGGAGCTTAAAGAAATTCAAGCACCTAGTCTCAAACAACAAGATCCAATTAGTGGTCTCTCATGCGGGAGTCAGGTACTTCCTTCTAAACAAGGATCTGAATGAGAAACGTGCAGGATGGATAACTCGTGTCATGGAATATGACATCGAGATCAAGTTCACCAAACTAGTACGTGGGAAGGGACTATGTGAGCAGCTAGCCTTGAGTCAACAAGTTGAAGCAGGTGATGAAAAAGAGGCTATCTTGGTACTACAGGATAACCAAGAACAAGAAAATGATGATGTGCCCACTCCCTGTTGGACTCAGAATGTGATACACTTCCGACAGACAGGCCTATACCCTTCAGAGATGAGAAAAGCAAAGAGGAGATACTTCAGATTACAAGCCATTCCATATGTGCTTGTTGGTGGTGTTTTGTTTAAGAAAGACATCAATGGAGTTCTACTGAGGTGCATTGGGACAGGTCAAATTGAGAGGGTGTTACAAGATTTCCACGATGGAGATTCCGGAGGAAATTTCGCCCCATGAGTAACAGCTCTCAAGATAATGAAGGCAGGGTATTATTGGCCCACATTGTTTAGTGACTGTTATACATGGATAAGAAAGTGCAAGAGATGTGCACTCTTCACGGGAAAAGAAAGACTAGAAACGCTTCCGTTGCACCCAATTTTGATTGACCAACCATTTACGCAATGGGGATTGGAATTCGTCGAGGTCATCAACCCAAACTCAAGCCAAGGCCACAAGTGGATTCTCACGGCAATGGACTATTTCACCAAGTGGACCGAAGCAGTAGCACTCAAGGAAGCAAATGAGTCTAACATACTAGACTTTTATGAAGGAATAGTGACCAGGTTCGGTGTGCTGGCCACTATCATATCAGATAATGCATTGGCATTCATAGGTTCCAAGATTACAGAATGGGCTGTAAAGAATGGAATCTATTTAAGCACCTCTTCAAATTATTACCCACAAGGTAATGGACAGGCAGAGTCCACGAACAAGAATTTGTTAAGAATCATCAGAAGGACTCTAGATGAAAACCAAAGGACATGGCATACCAAGCTAAAATCAGCATTATGGGCTGACAGGATAACGCCAAAGAGATCTATAGGTAATTCTCCCTACAAGTTGGTATATGGGAAAGAGGCAGTGTTGCCTATATCATTAGAATTTCCAACATTGGAGCTCATGAAGTAGTTGGAGTTGTCTGAGTTCAAACCAATGGAGGCTAGGTATGCAGAGTTGATGGAATTGGAAGAAATAAGAGAACATGCAGTTCAGGCGATTAAAAAGGATCAGGCCTTAGTAAAAAGATGGTTTGACAAGAAAGCGAGAGCAAGGACCTTCCAGGAAGGGGACCTAGTTCTAAAATGGGATGCAGATCGAGCAAAACCAGGAAGGCATTCCAAGTTTTATGCCATTTGGAGTGGCCCCTACATGGTCACGGGATGTAAAAGTAGTAATGCCTTCCAATTGTCTACATTGGATGGAGAGGAACTTCCGATTCCGGTTAACGGAATCTATCTTAAACATTGCTACTAAAAGGAAAAGGTTTACCCTTGTAAATATTAGCTTAGTTTTCAATTCCTCTAAGTGCGTATGCACATTGTCTTGTTGTAGTTAGGTTTCATTTTCCTAAGTGCTCTGGCACAGGTTTTGCTACTCTCAGGTTGTTTTCTACAGTTCAGAGTGATGTCAGAGAAGAAGTTGCGGTATCAGGCTCAGGATCAGATATCAGGTTGGTTTCAGGTTATTTCTTATGACTCCATGCCCAATGGATTACTAAAAGGCCACTGATCTTCTACCTAGCAGGCAGGTGATCCCGTTGAGTTCGCCAATTGTTGTATATATATCCCCCCTTGGGAGGATATAGACAAGCAAAAGAATATGAAGATAGATGCGCCTTGGCGTACAAGAAATGGCACATGACACGGAGTGTCGACACAGAGAAATTTGTGCCTTGGCACATAGAAATGGCGCATGACACTGAGTGTCGACACAGGAAAAGTTGTGCCTTGGCGCACAGAAATGACGCATGACACCAGAGTGTCGACACAGAATAAAGTTGTGCCTTGGCACACAGAAATGGTGCATGACACGGAGTGTCGACACAAGAAATGTTGTGCCTTGGCGCATAGAAAATGGTGCATGACACGGAGTGTCGACACAGAGAAAGTTGAGCCTTGGCGCACAGAAATGGCGCATGACATGGAGTGTCGACACAGGAAAAGTTGCGCCTTGGCACACAGAAATGGCGCATGACACAGAGTGTCAACAAAGGAAAAGTTGCACCTTGGCACATGTAAGAGGATGTTGACACACACATGAATGCGCCAAGGCACACCTTCAGGAGGCACAACATTCTGAGTGCTGGCAGGAAGCAGACCCTGGCGCAGATATTCAGATGGCCATAACTTTTGACTGGGAGCTCGGATTCATGCAAGGTTGGATTTTCTAGAAAGCTTACGAGGTCCTCTATCCAACTACAACTAGATATATTTAATTGGGTTAGAAAAAATTCTTAAAAATGAAAAATACAGTTAGCCACTTTTGGGGGTCGCTACGGTTCTCACCTACCACCATAATGAGATGAATTAAATACAACCTGCGGTGGTTGGGGTAGATTTGGAATTTCTCTCTCTTCCCTCTCTCATTCTTCCTATAAATTTTAAGGAGGGGCTTCTTTCTAAAGGTTGGACATTCTTGTTTTGCCCCTCTCTTCTTCTCTTTGGCAGGTGAATCTGTGGAGTTCGAACCTCCTATCTAAAACTGTAATGCAACCTTGTCTTTTGGCATTTTGTGGTGTATTGTATCAATCTTTGGAGAAAATAATGCATGTCTGTGGATGATTATCAACCCTCTCTGTGTTCATTTTCATATTTCTAATCTTTCACTGCAAATCTGTTATCTGTGCATGATCTTGCATTGCATTTTAATAGTTTGTGTTTATTGGCAAGACAGTTGTTCTTCATTCCTCGGTGCATCAGCTTGTAGTTTAGGTTTTATTTTATGCATCTTCTTACCCTATCTCCTTGGCAAGTTAGTTTAGGTTTTGAGTAAACCCTCTGCATTTTTTACGTGTGCATTTGAATAGAGGAATAGGAATCGGCCTTCATCCGGAGAGCTTTTCCAATTCGTGAGGTCCCACACTTGGGAAAAGCTCCATGTTATGCAATCGCACTGAGAGTCTCAACCCATCATGTTGCAGACATTCAGGGGTGCTGCGATTCAACACCAACACCTACTTCAGGGCATGAAGATGAGTACGAAAGTACCAAGGGTCACCATCAATACCTTCAGGAGTCCAATGCGGGTCAGCTTGAGGAGGTATTTTCCATTAATAGTGATACCTTGATGATTTGGGTGGAGGACATTCTTATAGTAAGTTTTTCACTCATATGGGCAGCTATATTTAGTGTCAAACTATTTGCATGGCTACCTCTCTCAAGAAAAGGAAGTTACTTCTCTCTGCTAATTACATACTTTGGTTAACATTCATTTCCTCTAGTTAGTTTAGGATTAGGAGTATATTTTTCTTTCAGCAGAAGAAGTGCTTATGTACACTCTACATGTCTCATTTGATGCATGTATGATTTGGTCTTTGTATATAATTTTTGTTTGCATTGCTCCAAAGGTGTATAAGGTCAAGCTCTTCAGTATTCATAGTAGTAAAACTCATAGTTACCTATAATAGTAGCCATCTTCAAAAGAAAACAAATGTAGAGCAACTAAATTCATTTCAAAATAGTCCATTTTAGAGACAAATGAAAGCCCCAGAGTTAAAATAATTTTATACTCTCAGAAATTCTATTTTCAAGATTTTCTTATGAAAATTGATAGTGCAGACTCAGGGTATGACAAAACATAGAAAAGGCATACAATCAGGCTCGCAGTGGCTCAGGGGTCAGATCTTAAAAAATTCAAATCAGTTTTGTGTTTATCAAGAAGAATACATGCCCAATGGATGCTTCAAGGCCACTAGTCTTATCATCTAGTAGGTAGATGTCCCCATGAGTCGCCAAATTGTTATCCATATTTCACCCCCTGGGCCAAATATCAGATTATATATGACCCCGTATAGAAACAACTTGAGAAAACTCATTCAGATTTGTAAATAGGTGAGAGAGGGACTCAACAATGGAATATCAGGGTCATAAAATAAGGGGCAGTGCTGCAGAGGAACCAAGAGAAAGAAAAGGGAAGAAACAGCGAAGATCTGAAGTGCTCAGGAGCAAAACAGTTTAGGAAAGGTCTGAAATCGACTAAGTATGGAGGAGACAGTGGAAAGAACTGCATTTCCTAACGACACTTCTCCAAAGATGAATCCAAAAAGGAAATCCCGAATGAGCGTCTGGCTGTCACGTCTCCCATATCAAAAGGGGACCCATTTTAAAAATTGTTTTCCCACCCATTTGTACAGATTTGATACAAACTTCGAAGGGGAATATCTTTCAACTCAGGGCTCAAAATATTGCGAATCTTACATTATTGGAGACTTTTCAATGTCCTCTACACCATGGAAAGATTAAAAAATCATTTTTTGGGCCTTAGTAGGTGGAAAATGGAGAAATCATCTTTGGGCCTTTAATGCAAGATCTTATTTCTCTTTAACTACCAGATCTGATTCGATTCGATCCACTGGGTAACCAGAAGCGACATATTGTAGGCAGATTTACATAAGGCCTTAATATTTAGTGGTTAAACTATAAAAGTGGGATTCGATACATATCTCCTGGTGGTTGGAGTAGGATTCAATGTTTTCCTCTTCTCTCTCTTATTCCTTCTATATATTGTAACAATTCTCATTTTGCAAAAGGAGAGAGATTTTGGGCATAGACAAACTATATAAAAAAAAATTCTCAACACCATTTTTGAGCAGGGACCCTTCTCATACACCTGGTAAATGTATTTTTTCCTCTATTCCAGAAATGTAATGGTCTATGCATCTTCTAGATTAATAAAAAACTTTTTTTTATGGTGTTCTTCAACCCTTTACATCGTTTTGTTGTTTCTATGTGCCTCTCCCTTCCAGATTTGTTTTTCTATGCATGTATTTCACATTTACGGGTGCAGGATGTTGTGTTTCATGGAGTTTAATGGTGAATTTGAAGATCTGGGCTGTGTTACTTCTGTCTTACCTCCCTCATCTCCATTTTTTCTGTTTGTTTCTCCCTCCACATAATATCTCACTTCCTTTGCTGGTGTATCACCGCTTTAGTGTAGGCTTTTTTTCCCCCTCGTTCTCTCTACTTGGTTCCTTGGAATGGTTAGATTAGGTTAGATTTAGTTATCCTACACTGGAGTAGCTTTTGGCATGTAGTTTAGGAATAGGAACCAACCTTTAATCTGGAGAGATTTCCCACTTTTGCAAGGTCCCACAACTTAGGGAAAGTTTAATGTTATGCAATCACACCAGATGATTCTACCCTAGAAAAGTAGATTTTTAGAACTCGTTTGGGGGGTGTTGTGATTTCACACTAATAGGTCCCTCATATGAGGATCAAGCAGTCTAATTCATGGCAACAACTACAACAACAACGACAACAACAACACACCACTCCAAGCATTTTCCTTTAACTAACCATATAGGTACACTACACACTACAGCAGCTATACATGTGCATTTCTCTAGGTTCACTCTCATCACTTTTTATACACATTGTTTTCATCTTTAGAATCCATGCTCCTCCGACATTTTTCTTTTTGTCATTCCATAGTTTAGTCTAGTCCATTTGGCACATCTTCTTTAACAATCTAAAATAATATCATGTACACATCCCTATCTACTTTATATTACCGAGCTTTCCTCTCACCAACATAACATGTGGGGGTAAATGTAAACACAAATATTAAACATTAGACAATATTGAGCCCAACCTTATGACTACTAATTAGAAGGTTTTTATGTGTACAAAGTACTAATTAATCCCACCATTTGACCACCATTTTCATATCTTTTATTTCATCTTTCCCGCATATATCTTTATACCTATCAGCCCATTTCATGACATTTCCGACCTTCTAGCCTAAAATTGGCATGCCCAGGCTCAAATTGGCGCACCCCCATCCTGTACTAGGGCACCCTGAGCTACCCTGATCCCATTCCAGGAACCTTAGTCTATACACAACCTCTTCCACTTCTTTTTGGGTCACTTCAAGTTGTTGATCATCCTTATCTTCTTCTCAGTTTTGCCTTGTCAGGATTAATTATGAAATTAATCTTGAGATCCCTATAAACATAAAGTTATAACACCATAATAAATTTCCTAGGTCATTACATCTTATCACTACTATCACTCGATTTGGGGTTTCATTCATTGCATCACTTCCATCCACATAGTCCCAGGAATTCAAGATAGGATATTTGCACCAGACACACTTCATAGGGGGAGGGATTCCATTCTATTCCATGCACACATGCTACTTACATTTCTATAGCTACTATTTCTCATTTGTTCACAAAGTTTGACTAGTATAAGAGCACCTAGGGCACAACATACGCACACACACCATAACTACATCTGGGTCTGAAATGTAGTGCAATGCTCAGCAATAAGACAACTAGCTTGTCAAATGAGGTCAGTTTAACCCATTCATGTGCATCATTCATTTTTCTAGGGTTTGATATTTCTCCTTGAATCATGGTTCATTCTCCAGTTAATCAAATAAATCTAGCATGATAGACGAGCAGTACTCAGATACATTTAACGACTATACTAGATTGAAGTTTTGAGCATTTACGTTGTTCTGATTTCCTAGATTATAGACTACGGCACCCCGGGGAACCGTAGTACACTCACAGGAACCTATGTCATGTTAGGTAGTCTAGATCTACCCTTCGCAGGGTCTTTGAGAGTTTGTCTGCACCTCCAAATTTTAATTTTAGATCTATGAAACTATGTGATAGTATTCTGTTATCAGTCAAGTCTTTTCCTTACTATTCTCTTACACATTAGGGTTTCATTTCATCTAGAGTATTATATTTACATTTATTTCATAGTTCTTTAGTTCATTTACAGTGGTTTATTCCTCCTAGCTAGATTAACATTAATACCATAGATATTCCCTTAGGCTTCTAGGTAATATATTTATTTTTGTTAATCAAAATCATCAATCAACAATTCAACATATACAACCCAGAAAACATAAATCAAACTCCTAAGCATACATATTATATTCTAAATCTTAAATTGCTTAACAAGGGAACATAAAGAAAATGAACTCAATGTTTGTTAATGGCTATACATTGCAACCACCTTGACTCAAAACCTTGAGAAATTGAAACTCATATGTATTTCACAGAAGAAAATGTGTAGTATTACAATCATATCATTCAACCTTTTTAAAATAGAAATATTTAACATGCCCGCATAATTATACAAATTTGGCAAGTTTTCATAATTCGATCCCCCCCCCAATAAATAAATTTAATCTCATCATTGCTCATAAAGAAATATATTTAATCGAATCCAGAATCATTGTTCTTTGTCAAACTGAAAAATACTTGATTTTCTATTGGTATTTTGGGATTCGTTCCATTCCTTCAATTCCACATGTTGGTCTCTTGTTGGTTGTGGGGTTGATATTTTCCTACGTGTCTGAATCCCTAACCTTTTCTATGTTATGTGGCTTTGAGAGAAAGTATGTTTCATTATGAATGCGAGCCAATAAGAAAATTCCACGTACCTTTTCCTTCTTAGATTGTTCTCTTACTTATACTAGTCACCATGAAAAATGATCCAATGAGAATGCTCCATGCACATTTGTGGTTTAAGCCTTGTCAAAGTACAAAGCATAAACTACTGAGAAATCTCAATGATACATTTTTAGTTTCATCCTTGTCAGAGTGTGAAGCATAAACTAATGAGAAACCTCCATGCTACTTTGGATTTCGTAGTGTCAGGATCTCTTACTTTCTTATTTTTATTTCATTGGTTATGGGGTTGGGCCTTTACATTGGGACTTATATTTGGAAAGTATTCATTATTGGTTCCCCATAAATTATGCCATGTATAGTTCCCTAACCTTCCAGACCACGTCCCTTCCTTGAAGCCCTTTAAAATCTGGCTTAATGCACAAAATTTACATTTTCGGGAGCCCATATGCTCACCTTTCACTGGGATGGTGACATGTATCCACAGTCATCCATTGATCTTATGTCATCTTGATATCCCTTAACTCGACCATGTTTCTTTCTAACCGCACTGACTATGTTTGCCCTGCCACCGCCCGACACCATCTGAATTTGGTACATTTCATATACTTGAAGTACGAAAAACCTAAATGGCTTATACCTTTAACGCTAATTTGAATTTCCCATGCTTGTATAAAGTTCTAAGTGCATTTTAGCCAATTCATTAATCAGTCTCTGAGGAATTCTTTTCGTGCCAGTCCTCCAAAATTTCCAATGAGTATTTTCTTTTTTATTTTGAAAAGGAAAAAATAGTCATACAAATTGATAATTCTCCTTTACTCAGACTAAACTTTGAATCAAGTGGAACCATATTAAGCACACAGAATGGTTAGATCTACGAAGAATCTAGGAAAATTACCATCTCAATCCAAGGGCGTGGATTGAGCACCAACAACTTGTCAAGTTCTAATTCTTTTTTAGAATCAATTTTTTTAAACTTTGAAAATTGATTAACAAGTGATTAGATATTTCCAATCTACGCATATCTAAATATAAGACAATTATAACAATGTGACTATGAAGCAATCCAATTTTATGTTTTTACTCATTCAAAATTCTAAACTAAATCATTGCTTCATATTGTGAATAAAATTTCAGAACATCAACTAAAAAATGAATTATAGAAAAAAAATAAAAAAAAATTCAAGTGGAGATATTCTGGAAATTCATGTTTTATTACTTTGACCATAAATATATATATCATATTAACAAATTTTTTAGCTATTCCATTTTTTCGCATTAATAATTATGCAACATTAACCATGATTATTTAAAATTTAAATATAACTGAATATACTTAAAAGTAATAAGATTATATTTTAAAAAGGCATATCTAAAATGGAAGATAATTTGAAAAATATATGAAATAATTAATTTTTTTAAAAATATTATCGGATTAATGTTTTATAAGATGATATTAAACTTTGTGGGAATTTAAAGATAGATGTTAGTAATAAATGGCAGGAGGCATGTTTATACGATATGGGGTGAATCAAACAAAGAAACCAAAATTACAAGTGTCAAAGTGACCAACTCTATATATAGTGCACATAAATTGAAAACTAACTCCACATGAATACAAGAATAAATTCTATGTCAAATAATGAAAAAATAATGATGAAAACAAATAAATAACAATGGTATTTGAAAATATTTTCAATTTTCTTTGTTTTTTGTGGATCGCAAGAAAGCATTCCTTCTTCCTACAAACCCTAATATAACCTCAACACCATGGAATATATTTTAAAAAACAAGATGTTAACAAGGACCTCTATAATCTTGCCATTTTTATCATCACCCTCATATCTTCATCCATTTAGTTGTGTAGAAGAATCCTATAAATAAGTCATAAATACATTATTTATCTTGTTAAGTGTGATAGTAGTGTGGTAGAGGTGATTAAGTGTTGTTCAATTGTCTATGTTCGTGTCTAAGCCTTCCAAATTTCAAATGGATCCTTTCCCTCCAATTTGTAAGATTTCAATATCTAGGCCATTTTGGCTTGTTGATGTTGTTTTAAACATTCTTAAAGCTTGGAAACTATGTATGAGTGGTGGAATGACGCAAATGTAATATAATTAGGTCCTTTTTAAGGTCACATGTCATGAAATGAGTTATTCGTGCTAAACTTGAGACACGTTATGAAAATGTAACTTCCTATGATGGAATATCATCATCATTCATGTTTTGTAACCGATCTCATGAAGAAGCATCTGGAGTGAGGATGATGGAGAGAGGATAAGAATCTCAATGTAACTTAAAATAGCCATTCCATATGGATGAGAATCAAAGGTGTAACCTTTCAAAAGGAATATTGAAGGAAAACTCAGTCTAGGACTATTGTTATGCACGTTTCTTGATTGTGTGGAGTATGCATATAATTTTTCTTGATATTAGAGTTGAGGGGGAAGGTAATCTCGAGCTATACCAATGTATTTTAGTTCTTTCATATTTATTTTGTAAGAAATAATTTTTTTTGGGAATGTCTCCTTGAGTTGTAGGGTTGTGTAGTCCTTGGAATAAGTGAGTGTGCATGTGCTTCAAGCTTGATTCATAGTGGAGACAAAGTATTTTAGCAATGTTAAGGTAGTTATTGGCTTATATTTCAAGTACCTCTGGTGAGGGTTTGATATGTGATAGCATGTTTGAAGCTTTGTTAAAGAAGTTGTATGACCACATGTCACCTCACCACTTAAGTGTTATTAGGAAGGAGGAATAGTGTGAGTTGAGAGTACTGTGAGTGACTAAGAGAGGTTATTGACCTTGATAACTCTACATTGGAAGATTACAGGAAAGTAAACTCGCAATATCCTTTGAAAGTTTGAGATCTTTTTTCAAAGGAGGTAGGGTAAGTGAGTCACAGGTTGGATTTTATATTTTAATGAATATAAACCTTCTCACTGTCAAAAATAGAATATGTAACACAATAATATGAATATGTTCTAGTGATTAGGGTCATCAAAATTGTGTAGGAGTCATCATTTCCTTATAAATCCTTGTTGTAGTCATGGAAACCCTTGCATGCAGAGTATAAACCCAGTGGGAAGGGAGAAAATTTTAAATTAGTGAAGGTTCAAGATCTACAGGTAAGGAAAGTGTGTGAAGCCCTTAGAAACAAAGCTTAACTCAGAATATTGTGACTTGAATTGACCATTGAGGAAAGTTATAATCAACATAGCCTTCTTGAGCTAAACTATAGGTTACAATCAAGTTGTTTGCTAGGGCACGAGCTTAGAAGCGTTAAATCAGTAGAATTTTCCTTAAAAGTCTCAATATATCATGATATGGGGTCCTTCTCAAATAATTTGAAGGAAATTTTGATTTTCAGTGATGATGTTTAGAGTTATGCATGAAATTTAGCTGAGGAGAAAAGAAACACAGTTTGAGACCTAACAAGAGTGACTTGTTTTCAAAGGATGTGATGTTCCCCTATAAATTCCATACTTGAAACTTCTTGCCAAGAAAGTAAGACTTATTGGGTGCTCATAAAGGATTTGATTGACTCTTGATACCCTAGGTAGGTGAAACTAAGAATGACAGTATGTAGGAGAAGCACTAGAAAGGAAAAGACAAATAGGAAGATAACAGTGGGGTTTGGAAGGGAGTCATTGGGAGTTAGTCTCTGAGATTTTTCACCCACTTCATAAATGAAAGAGGGCCTATGAATGTGCATACACGTCTTGTTGGGTACCCCAAAATCCCACTAACCTTGGAGATACCTAAAGGCTTGTCTTAAGAGGAGTTTTTGATAAAAGAAGAAAGGTATGTGCTTTAAGTGCATTGAGTCCATTTTTTTTCTCAGTGCGACATTGTTTTGGGGTGAAAATAGGGTACTAGTCATCACAGAGACCTTAGGAGGTGGAAATTCAAAATTAGCTTATTGTTACAAGAAACAATGAAGTGAGGGTGAAGGGAAAATTAGGCAATGGTAAGCACAAAGTAAGTCACCTAGGAGGGAATCTAGGTGAGAAGTCATTTTATACTAGGTGCACAGTCTAAGGATAGTGTAAGCTTATAGCAAATACCTTCAAATGATATTCGATCAGTTTCTTGCATTCATAAGTCAACTTACGCAACTTATAAAGCTTGATGATCCTCTTGCACAAATAGAGTTGAGGTAATGTTTAAAACTCTTAAATGGTGAATCAATGATTGATTTTATTATTTTCTCTACATCAATTACCAATCATTACTCAATGTATGTTAGTAAATAATTTTATTTATGCAAGTGTTGAAACTCATATCTTTCCAGGGATGTAAAATAAATAGTAATAGTTAAAAGTGTTTTCTAATTGTTTGTAATTTCTATTTTGTGTAAGGATGTTCCTACAAACATAAAGTTCTTATTTTATAGCTTCAATATCACTTTTACATTCAAGAATTTGGGTGTATCTATTGAACTAATGCATTTAGGTATTTACAGACTACCTGAATTCAAATAAGAACTCTTTTGACATGCATGCTAATGTAATAAGCAGTAAACTTGATAAAAATTTATACATAAATCATAAAAAATTCAAAATAAAAACTAAAAGACTCACAAAGATGACGACTAATCCTATACAAAGTACACAATTTAAAAGACCCCTTCCATATTATAAAGAACCAAAATTTGTCAAAGACTAAAAAAAATAGATAAGTGGGAAAAAAAACTAGGAATCAAAGACATGCATAAAAAAATATGAAGAAAATAGAATTAAAAAGCAAACAGAACAGTGAAAAAAAAAATCTTAAAAAAAAAAACAAATAATTAAGAAAAAACACATTAAATAATTAAATCCTTAAAATCAAATACCATAAATTATATTACTTATATACAATACGACAAAAAGAAAATATATCCCATATAATAAATTCAAACAAACCATAACTTAATAGGGAATCACATCTACAATGTAGCATGTGCGTAAGTGCATGCCATTCATTCAATTTAGGTTTTTAAAAATAGCCACAAACATGTAAAGTCGTGTAAATTTTAGGAGTATATTCAATCAAAGACTAGAGTAGCTCTGATTAATATGACGAGTCTTTTTTTAAAGACAGTCCATATTTTATGATACCACATATTTCAAGAATTTTACAATTGAAAAGATACAACACACACGTCTATTTGTCTTTCTGTAATTTTAAAGAAAAATGTTGTCACATCAAGCATGCGCCAATAATATTTAAAATATATTAATAACAATTTGTTAGAACACTGCCATTTTTGACTTGAGTTTTATCGCACTATAATATTAGGCTGCCACAAGCAGTGTATCAACTTGCGTTATTATAAATAGAACTGCTCACGATATACTACTTTTTTAGGCAATTTCCTATAAAATATTCGCTTCGCCCCCTACCTCGTACCAGGGGCTCCTAATGGTGATTCATATGGCGTTTACACTTTGTTTTATTTGATTTGTTTTGTGTTTCGTTAACACCTCGATTTCACACGCTTTAAATCCTTCCTCGATATCTTCCCACAACCACTCATCCCTGCCCATGATTTCCCACGTTCCTTTAAAAAGTTGAAATGCCAGTTCTTATATTCAACCAAGATGAAATATATTCAGAGTTGCCAACTCATAAATAAATTGATAATGGAAGAAAACAGTGATCAATACAGAAGAAAGTGTACATTGGACAATGGAAGCACAATCCCAGGGAAAGTTTTTGTGGTGAGATGAGAAAACCACGGATTATAGATTTTGTACAGTTTCCTGTTTAGGTTTGATCTGACAGTTCTGAAAGTTATTCTTAATAGATAATCATTAATATTTGAAATGATATGCAGGAAGTGGGGAAGAATATGAGAGATAGTCACAAGATTGGCACTGCTGCTTCGATGGTAATGGTAGGTTTCCAGCGAAGACGAAAACAATTGCCTAATCTGGATCTTTCCCTGTCTTTGCCTCGGGAGACATTGGAATTATTGAACGCTCCTCAACAAATAGATGAGTTTAATGTGTTAACACGCCAAAACGCATTTTATTTCAGGTATTGTTAATTCAACTTGAATATCACATATGGTGGCAAGGTTAATAGTAACTAATCAATAATAAATCCCTGTCAAACAATGTAATTAACTTTACAAACACAATCACATGTGATAGATGAACTCTTTCATTAATTTATAGACAAAATTTTTGAAAAATGTATTTATTTTGTTTGTTCAATTTGAAAATAATGCTATTGTTTCAAACTATTTTTTTTTCTTTTTTTTTTAATTAAGGGTAAATGGTTTTCTTGAGGGGACCATACCCCAATACAAAAAGAGGGTTAAAACCTAGAAACAACAAAGAAGTACTGAAAGAGAAGATCTAAACATTTAGATGTACAACAAAGCACCAAAACGACGGCAGTCAAACTGCCCAATAGAAATAACCAACAAACAACAGGTCAACAGCAAAACAACAACTTGCACGCAGCTGAAAAAAAGCCCGTAAACAGAAGGCCACCAACCCAGATATATCGTTAAACCAAGACAAGACAAGAATCCAACCTTGTCTGAGATGATGGTGAATTTTAGTTTATTGTGTCCTTTCTTCTTCCTTTCCACCACTGTCCAATCCTCTTTATCATCTTCCTCAAATATCGGAAGTACAACTTCAAGATTCTTGATGGGAATGTGGCCCTTGGGTGGTGTGCCATCCAGCGAAGACTTAAAATCAATCACTTGGGTAGAAGAGAGTGAAGCTTTTGCCTCCGTCAATGGGAGGGAATCATCTGAGGGGTTTGAAGAGTCTTTAATTGAATGTGGATGGAGATTAACCGTAAGATGTTCAGGTAAAGAATCCTACCACCATGTAGGTTTTTCCTTGCATTTGGAATGCACACAGTCATCCAAGAGATGCCCTGTTTGATAGCATCGCTGACAACGAGCGGGAAGACCTTCATAATCAATCCTCAGAACCCAATGTCTATGACCTATTTGCAAGTTGATTTAAGTTGGAAGAGCTTGGGAGGTATCTATATCAACCAAAATCCTTGCATAAGTTGTATGAGTCTAACCAGAGGTTCTATTATCAACTTTTATAGAGGATCCTAGTGTATCAGCTATGGCAACGAGGCAAGATTTATTCCAAAGATGCAAAGGGAGTCTTGGCAAGTAAAATCCAGATCGGGTAGACATTGAAAGAGTCTTGAAGAGGATTGAAAGATGGATATCGTGGTTTGAACATGAGACTATGTTCTCACCAAACCCAATTTTGGTCAAAAATTAAATCCCTATCCTCAGGGAATTCAAAAATAGCAATAAAATAGGCTTTGGCACATGTATAGTGTGCAATCTTACCATTGATCTTTTGCCTCCATCTTTGAGAGATCCAATCGTGTAGTTGAGATAGGTTGGGCCAAAATTTGTGAAATCTACAGACAAGGCCAAGTTGCAAGAGATTCTCCTCCTCCTTGAGGACCTTTTGCAAAATATCCTCCTCTATCTTTAGCACTAGAGTTTTCTTAACAGGTTTCAATAGCTTATCAACATTTCGTTTACTTTCCTTCTGTTTAGAGACAACTTCAACAAATGTTTTGGTGGAACAACCATTCCCCAAACTAGATTGATGATTGATGTTTCCCCCGCCCCGCAGAGAGACATCAACAGTGTTATGAACATTGTTTCCCCCAGATCCACTACTAGATCTATAACCATTGTTGAGTTTTGTAGGAGAGGATGATTCTTTCGCTGAGCCATCTTTACCTGCCCCAATAGAGAGAACCCTTGTTTTGTGACGAGGCGAAGAAACACTTTCTCGGTTTTTCTCAATAGGGGGGTCTTAGTTAGCATCGAAAGCCATGCCAATCCATGAGATTGGTGCTTTATTTACCTTGTCATTTTTGCAGCCGCTGCCATCAGATCTGCAAATGCTAGGGACAGGGGACTTCAGATGACAGCCTGGAGGAAACTGATGCCTTTCACCTTCAAAGTCTCTAATGCCCAACACCTCTAGTTTCCCATAGCCACCGCCAATGAGAGGGACATCATGATTTGATTCACGAAGCTCTGATCCATGGCTAGGGTTTCCCATTCATGAAGCTAGTTATAATGCTTGTCCGTATAAGTTGTTAGAAGAAATATTAAATGCACACGTTTCACTACCAACCTTTCTAAAGTGTTAATGAAAGTAGGCAGCTACTGGATCCATCCATCGACGTGAATACTATTTTTATAGAGTCAAACTAATCTTTTTCCTCCTAATAAATAGTGTGTTTTAGTTGTGTTTAGTCTACTATTATGTTGTGGAATCGATAAATCCTTGCTATATTATATTCTTCTATCAGTGTTAATTATTGTCATTGTGGGAATGCCTCTTCACTATTTAAAAAGGTATAAAACTATTTTTAAAAAACTATATTCAAGCTTAAAATACAGTTTGTTTAATTTCTAAATAAATAGTTGTATTATAAATGTAATATTCTATAATATGTGAATTTTGCAAATAGCAGGAAGCAGCAAGAGGATACCCAGCTCACTATTTTCTATCAAGGAACGGTCCATGTTTACAATGTGTCGCCTGGCTTGGTAAATTATAAGTCAAATTTTAATATATTCCATTTTAATATGATGTCCAATTTAATAAAAGCTGATGAATAATAAAGAATTCTTTTCACACGTTTTAAATAAAAGTTTAACACTAAATAGATTTATATTTATTTGATCATATGCAGGGAAATGCTATAATGGTACTAGCAAACGAAGAAAGCAATGCATTGTGTCCCAATCCATTTTCAACAAGCCCCACCGGACGCAACCTGCAACTCACTGTCACACCAAAAGCTGGTAATTAACCAGAAGTAACCAATTCTAGTATTAATGTATTTTACTTTTGGAGAAAAAAATAATACTTACACAAGGTTGTGGATATAATAGGTGTGGGTATACCAAAGATTCCAATTGCTGGACGGAATTCTCTGAAGCGGTTTTTTGAGAAAAGGAAGGAAAAGCTTCACGCTACAGCTCCCTACTCCACTTGTCACCGTAGTTAGTTAATTTCATGTTAAATTTCTACTTGTTTATCTTGCTTAACATTTGGGTTTAATCTCAACACCATCAATTATTGAGATAACAAAAGTACTGAAGACGATGATGAATTAGCCATAACATTATTTTCGGTTTTTTTTTTTTTTAAAATTAGAATAAAGAACTCCAAAGCCAATGATATGGTCAAAATATTATAATTCCTGGTTGAAGTAAAAATAAGAAAAATTAAATTAAATAACTATTAAAGATGTTGATTGTTTGTGACATCCAATGTCCTTGTGACAATCAAATTGACGTAAAAGAGAAGTTTAAAAGAAAATAAACAATTCAGGTCATTACACTACTTGACTGTCAGTATGGACTAGCCTCCTACTGTAAATATTTATTACTGTTACCTAGTCATACGATGAGCTGAACAATCATCTTGAAGATGAATTAAGTAGTTGTTTCATGTTGAATTCTTTTTATTTTTCACATTTTTAAGTGAATGGTGTTTGGAATTTTCTATTTCATTTCCTTTCATTATTGCAGTCCATTTCCAAGGATAAGTTACCTAATCTAGAAAAATAAAAACTAAATAAAAAAAGATTGGCATCAAAGTGCTAGAGAAAATATCCATTAAAAAAAAATGTCGTAAAATGTAATTGTTGCTTTTTTTCCATTCCTCCATTCAAATGTACAGATAATTTACATTGATGGAAAATAAATTTATAGAAAAAGTTAATTATTTATTTTTTTCAATTATATATTTTGTATTAGGACAATTTTCACTCATACTAAATAAATTAGTATTCAAAAATTTATTTTCCACAGTTTTTAAATCCTTAGATACTATCTAATTGAATCCATCATTCAATTCTCATTCTCGAAACTTAAGCATTCACTAAGTCCATATCTTAATTAGTGACAACTAATACATTATAGAATGGAAGAAGCTCTCAATTAGGTGATACATTTTATTTAGAGGAATGTATTTAAGAACATTTTGAAGATAAAGTTTCAGAATAAACATTATAGATTAAGGACGGTATGTGTTGATCTCCAAAAACGTCACACTTCTACTTCTTTCATAGCGCTATAGATGAGGATGTTGGGAATGAAGAAGGGGTGCACGCAAGCGCGGGCCTTGTTTAGATAGAGCTCCACATAAACATGCAATGTTCTACCTATATTGAAAGGAGGGGCCATGCGAGAGAATGTAATTGTGAAATGGATTGGATGTGGAACGATCTCCCTAAAGTTCAATTAAACCTTGTCTTCATGGCCATAACATTTTTCTATGAATAGTTCAAGGTGGGATGGTTGATGTATTATTTTACTAGGGACTATTTTTATTAGCGACGAATTAAAGGAAACTATGGCTTAGAAATCAATCAAAAGGGATTAGTTTGAACATGCTAAAAAAAAAAAAGACAACTGATTAAAATTCATTCACATCCCAATAAATGTGTGAAAGCCATTAATATGAGTATTTTAGCTATGAGTGTAACTTTTAATATAAAAGAATATTCATTATACAAATATTACATGTTTTATTTCCTATTTGTAACAAACTTGTAAAATAAGTGCAAAAGAGGATCAAGGAAGGGAGAGAGAGAAATAAGGAGAAATTTTACAATGGAATCTGTATCTCACTTAAATACCAAGATCCATCAAAACCATAGTCATGCTTACACTAATGTGCACTTGATCAAGACACAAGTAGGTGCAGGAGTATGAGGGAAAGATTAAACAACCGATTTGGGCGCAACATCATTAGGCATGCAAGATGTGCGCTCTGGTTCTCTAGACACCAAATCAGACTCCATATTCCAATAAAAAAGGAGGATCACCTAAGATTAGTTCAAACTGAAATAAAACATATACATATGCTAACATAGACCAGAATGAGGAAATAAAAGGGTGATAAGAAAAATGCATAAAATTCTTAGAATCTTTTTACTTCAAAATTCCATGACATTTAAAGGGATTTTAGTTTGGGTGTTTATTTGATAACCAAAGTGATGAAGAATGCTACATGCATTAATCGTTGTAGGCTCTATCACACCCCAAATTTATAAAATTAATTACATGGTAGATGCATGGTTTACTTTGATTGAATGCTAAATTAGCTTTTTAGAAGTGCTTAACATGTCAAAATATCCTCTGCAAAGGAGAATAAACTCATTAAAGTTTTATAGGGTAATAAAATTGAATATGATCTTCTTGGGGTTCTAAATTTCAATGTAAAGTAGTGTCTATGGATACATAACTCAAACTATCTGTTTAAGTTGGTTCTCTACCTCTAAGATGACATGTTTTGGAAGAGTATATCAATCCATATGTTTTGATCTTCCTGTAACACCTGCTAAAAATGCCTACATTAAACCCAAGAACAACCTAGGATTAGTTAGAAAAATTACGGAAATTTTTTTTTTTGAAAAGCGTTCCCACAAAAGTTATCAAAAATGACAGTTGCCACCTTAAAGTCTCTAAGGCGATGCCTTTGATAAATAATTTTCAATGATAACACAATATGTAAAATCTACATTATACATTAATGCATTGATTTGACCAAGCATGTATGATCTCCCTAAGGATTATTTAAATAATAAATTAATTCCTACTAAAGTTGAATATTCCCCTATAGGGTGCCAAGGGTAAAAGTGGCCAATGAAATTAAATCCCAAGGTTATTTAATTTCTACATACAATATTGAAACAACTAGCAAGGTCCCTAATTAAAAGTTGGGTTAGGATAATGAACACTTCCCTTACCCCATACAGTAGCCCTTTAAACAGTCAACTCATGTTTTAAAATTAAGACATTTAAATTAAAAAGGGTAATTTCCACTCACCCACTCTCCACCTACTTTTTGTAGTGATGAATCTCATCGCTTGGATGAATTAAGTTTCGACCCTTGATTAGGAAATAGGTAATCTAACCCTAACACATGCTTATGAAGTCTTCTTTCTCATTTCATTTGATTCATTTTATTTCTTTGGTTTTGCAAGTTATTGGAGGTGGAAGGGAGGCCATTGGAGGCCATTGTAAGCTCTTGAAGGAATGAACATGCTTCTTTTCTCTTCTTATTTGGTTTATATACTCATTGGGGTTTCAAAATGTATTTATTATTTTTTATTTAGTTCATTTTCTTTTATATGCCCAAATGTGCAAATAGGTTTTTGTCCCATTTTCGTCAAGGTTAAGATTTGGATTTAGATTTTCATTTAAGTATGGTAAAGTGTGTCTGTGAGTCTCTCTCTCTCTCTCTCTCTCTCTATATATATATATATATATAACAAATTTCAACAGAGAAAAGCCTCAGCCGTGGGTCTTATATTTTGTACAGGCCATAACTACAAAGAAGTGTACATGTTTCTTTTCTTTGGTATAATAGTGATTTTATTATTGTTAATTTGGAGTGGGGGGAGGATCACCAACCCCACCCCCCATCCCATTTAATAATGGGGTTGGGGGGTGGGGTCATTGAACCTTCCCCATTACCCCTCCCCCCCTCCCTTACCAATACAAACCTACCCCATGGCCGCAGTCTCACTCAACCTATGCGCATGCTAAGACAGTCCTTATGTTGTTTAACTTTAATAAATTTGATTACATTCAAACCCTACCGTAACTCTCTCTCTCTCTCTCTCTCTCTCTCTCTCTCTCTCTCTCTCTCTCTCTCTATATATATATATATATATATATATATATATATATATCTATATATATATATCTGTGTGTGTGTGTGTGTGTGTGTGTGTGTGTGTGTGTGTGTGTGTGTGTGTGTGTGTGTGTGTGTGTGTGTGTGTGTTAATAGCATGTTTATTACTAAGTGATTTAATAAAATAAAAAAATTAGTTTCCCCTCTAATATTAAAATATCCCTTTTTTTAATATATATATTTAGAGGTAAAATTTTGTAATCAAAGATAGGATAAAACAATAGATGTTAGTATTGGTGAGTTTAATACTAACACTAATACTTTGTTTTCCAAAAATGTAATAATTGTAGTGTTAAAGGTAAAAGAAGATATGTTTCCTCTCCATTAGCTAATTTGTGATATATTTGCAATAATTTAGAGTTGAAAATTACTTACTAGAGTTTGTAATAAGACTACTTCATTAATCGAATGGAAACCAATTTTCATAGGAACTCTTTTGTATTAGCATTACAAGAACAAGAATAAATAGACTAACTTTTACAACACATACCTTTCAAATACACAATGAAATGTAGTATTTCTTAATACATGTTTCCAAAAATATATTATAAAACAAGAACAACACCATTTGTGGAAAATAACTCAACTTCAATGAAATAAAAATATTTTTCCTTTCCTATGATACAACCTTCAATAAAAGATAACAAACTTTCTTTTCTATTTCACAAGACTAGTTGATAACACATGTCTTTCTTTTTCTTTTTTCTTTTTTATCTACAATACAAATTTCATATCCAATAATTGAATGCAACTCTTGTTCACAAGATTAATACAATTTCCTCCACTTAAATTGGGAAAATAATACAAGAATGTAAGCTAAAAAATATAATACAAGGTTACAAGTTCCTCCACCCTAAGTGTGAACAACAAAAGGATTTTCATAAGAATGAATTTCTTAGGGAGTCCAACACAAGCTCCAATCTTCACAACACCAACAAGAGAGCTCCTTCATGATTTTCTTGATTCACAAAAAAATGAGGGGAGAGGCAACACTCTACACCCAACCAAAAATCCAATGAGAGGGAGAAGTCATCCTCCTCATTGGCCATCAAGGCTCAACCACATTACATTGAGAGGTGATTCCAACACATGGAAAAAAACAAGCTTCCACATCACAGACCAAGTATTTTACAACCATTCCAAATGCAAATTCAACTCAAACAAAAAAAACATAAGAACGAGAAACAACAAAATATACAAGGCTTCTAAATGAAGACAAAAAGGAGCAAAAACCTATGGGGACGCAACTTATGCCTTCTAATGGGAAATGGGTGCCCACCTTAAAACCTCCAAAACAAATCTCAAATCACCTACATACTCTTATGCCTCCCTCAAGTACATCTTATGCCTCCCACATACTCTTATGCCTCCCTCATTTTCTTATGCCTCCCTCATATAAGAACAAGTAAGAAATGCAAGCATTCCTTGTCCAAGGTGGAGGCCCCCAACCCATACTCCCTCCAACTTGATATAACTCATATGCCTCCTTAAATAAATTTTGCACATAGTCCCCTCCTACACCACACTTAGGAAATCTACCCAAGCACCCAACAATCATTCCAAACACTAAACAAAACAAGCACAAAAACATAAAATAAAGGAATAACATAAGGAAAATTAAAGCCCCTACCTTTCCATAGTAGATCTTGTTCCAAGATTCAAACTCCAAGCTCCTTCAAACCAAAGAAATCACCAACAAGCTCCCACAAGAACACAAGATCGTCAAACTCCTCTAACTCCAAGAAATGAAATAACACAAAAGAATGAAGTAACTTCCAACAAGAAAAAGAACTTGAATAAATAGAAAAGTGAGAGAGGAGGGTGAGGTGGATCCATGTAATATGCCACATCACTCTTCCTCAACTCCACCTCACAAGTCAAACTTCAACCTTCAAATCATAATTAATAAGTGGTTGATGAAATGACATTTTACTTATACACACAATCCATGCCCACACCCCTTAAGGACCAAAAGTATTTACATGTAAGAAGGTGCAATAAAGACTTAGAATTTTTCTTCTCAAAACACATAATGGGGTCTACATTTTACCCCCCAACCCATAGGTAGGGATGGCATAGAAATTTAAGAGGTGTGGGACAAGTTTAACTCGTCTCACAAGCCTTCAAAATTGGCCCTTAAGGCCAAAATCGAATTTACATGAGGGGGTAGAGTGTAAAACACTCAAGGTCACAAGCACTCAATCTTATAACATAAAATCTAATAGAAATCTACTCTAATAAATGAAGAGTTTTGGTCACATCCATAGTTAGTTAATGACAAGATTAATTAACTTAATTAGGACATTAAAACCTATTAAGATAAAGGGGAAGAATACATCATTTTCTAAATAATTAAAACAAGAAAATTACATCACTAAAATTCAGATACTACATTAAGTAAATGAAACTAAACAAAATACAACACAAAACCCCTTTGTAACAATTCCCCCCCTAACAAAATTTCTAACGCACACACACACAAACACGTTGCCATGATGACCCTTGTTGAATTCACCTAGAATTCTAATGTGGTTTGTCTCCAATCCCCCCGATGTTTGTTGTGACATGTTTTACCTACAAAAACACATAACACCTCCTTTAGCTTCATGGCCGCATAAAAAACACCTAGGATAAAATATACACTATAAATCCACATTCATCTATATATGAATCAAATGTCATCTAGGCAAATACAATATCATTTACAATTTCTTGCAACATTTATATTCTACATCTCATCCATGTCAAAATGATCATAACATTAGTTCAATTATCAAAGGTCTACTCAATATGATGAAATATCACATGTCAGAAAAACACACACACACACAGATATATATATATAACCATGTCAACAACATATCAACCTTAATATAAAATGTCTCTAATAATCCACATGCATGATATACGAATCAAAATTGACATCAGTCCATGTTTCTCTAACATCTAACATCGTGCCAAATAAAAAATACAATAATATCCATAAGTATATAGTCGACGGTATCATAATAAATTAAAAAAAGATGTCAAAGGGAAGTGCACACTACATCCCCCCTCCCTTTAGACTTGAATTCCTCCTAGAAGTCACTGGAAACATGTGTGGAAACTAAACTCATAGCAATGTAGCCATCCTCCCATGTAGCCACAGTCTCATCATACATATCCCACTGCACTTGATCCTAGTCAATCTTTGGTTCCTCGAAGGCCCAGGGTCTTATGCTCTATAATGCAAATGGGCTCCACCATCACCTACCCCTTGATCCTACACCTACAATGAATTCTAATCTAGAAAATGAGAATGATCTACAATATATCTCCTAAGTACTGAAACATGAAACACACCATGGACGTGAGACAAGGTTAGGTGACAATGCTAGATGGTAGGCCAAAGGAATAATACACTCCAAGATCTCAAAGGGGACTGACAATTCTAGGAGCTAACTTAGAACCTTTTCCATAATAGATAAAGATCTTATGTGGCTTGATACGAAAAAACACCTTCGTGGTCACCTCATAACTACGATCTGTCCTATACTTATCCGCATACTTCTTATGTGTGTCATGTTCCTCTTGTAATCTCTACCTAATCATAACAACCTACTGCTCCATGTCTTGTAGTAACCTTAGCCCAAGAGAAACCATAATGCCTAAAAAGGATTCATGCCTATAACACTCAAAAAACTATTACTGTAGGAAAACTCCACCAAGTATAGGTACTCCTCCCATTTTCGAGCTGATGATCCATGACGTACATCCTAAGCATATCCTCCAAAATATGATTCACCCACTTAGTCTTTCCATCTGTCTCAAGGTGATATGCTATGTTGAAATTGATCTTTGTCCCCGAGGGCATGTTGCCTGGTAGTCCAAAAGTGGGAAGTATATTAGAGGATCATGGTCATAAATGATATTTAGTGGAATCTCGTGTAACCTAATGATCGCATCAATATATACCCATGCCACTAAAATAGATGTGTAGGTGGTCTTCATTGGAGAAAAATGATCCACTTTTGTCAATTTATCCCACCGTGACCATAATGGCATCATGGTGGTATCTCGACGTCGGTAGCCCAACAATGAAGTTCATTGAAATGTTGTCCAACTTCCACTCTGGTAGAGCGTGAGGAAAGAGAAGGCCAATTGGATGATGATGCTCAACCTTCACTTTCTAAAACTCTTAGAAACGTGACACAAAATTAGCCACGTCTCTCTAAAGTCCCCCTCCAATGAATACACCTATCTCAAATTGGCATGCATCTTTTTCACCCTAGGATGGGCTGAATAGGGTGCGCAATGTGCATCTATCAAAATGTCCTATCTCAAGCCTCCCTCTTTGGGAACATATATCCAACCCTCTAGGTCAAAGAAGGCCATATGCCATTAATGAAAAAACCATAAAGCTTCCCTTCAAGGGGTCTGTGAGACTCAATCTCTGCTCTGGCTACAAGGTAGAAGCTGTCGTGACGAAGCTACTACAAAATCTAGCTCTAAAAACTATATCCCCACTAAAGTGGCGCCATAACCACATATCTCCATCTTCTCAAGGCTTCTATAACCACATTCTCCTTCCCCTTCCAATGCTCTATCTCCATGTAGCACTCACAAAGAAACTCCATCCAATTCCATTGACGAGCGTTGAGATTGGTCTGCATGAAGAGATGGCGAAGAATCAAGTGATCAGGTCCTGAGTGTAAATATCCAAGTATGAAAGAAGTGTCTCCATCATACAAAGGTGTGAACAACTTTCACCAAGCTCAAGACTCAAAAGCCACTACTCTAGCCTCTTGCAACGACACACCTCCAAGTCCTGCCAAAGAAGCATCTGTGCAAATGAAGAAATGTGCCTTGAAGATCTAGGTACTATAAGAATAGGCACTATCATGAGGCATTCCTTCAATGTCCTAAATGCCCGCTCACATCTATCTGAACCAAAAAAAATTTCTTTCCCTTTCCACTGAACGGAAAGTTATGGGGTGCACAACCCGAGAGAATTCATGAACAAATCTCTTGTAATATACTTACTAAAACCCATGAAGTTACACACCTCTTTTCACTTTAGTGGGTGCTATCCAATCCATGATGACTCAAATCCTGGAAGGATCGACTGTGATACCTTCCCTAGAAAATTATGTAACCCCAAACACTACACCACATTTCTGAAAGAATGCACACTTCTCTAGGTTTCCATAAAGATGTTGCTTATAGAAACCACCGAAGAACCCTGGTGAAGGTGCTCTATGTGCTCCTCACGTGTACATGAGTAAATCATAATTTCATAAAGAAAAATGAGCATGAAGTGATCAAATAATGTCTTGAATACCCCATTCATTAATCTCATGAACATTGCGGGGGCATTCGCTAGACCCAAACGGAACTACGGTGAACTCGTAGTGGTCATATCTCGTACAAAAAGTGGTCTTATGAATATCTGCCTCCGTGATCCTCATATGATGATAACTTAACTTAAGATCTATCTTTGAGAATATTGGGTTCCCCTTTCATCTGATCAAATAAATAATCAATGCGTAGAAGGGGTAACAATTCTTGATTGTTACTTTTTTCAGCTGGCAGTAATTAATACACAACTACAGAGATCTGTTCTTCCTTCTTTACAAAAATCACTGATGCACCCCTAGGGGATATAATGGGATGGATTAGGAATTTCTCCCAGAAAACCCTCAAGCTACAACTTGAGCTCGTATGAGCTTAAGAGTAGTCCATTCGATACGGTTCTTGTGAGATAGGCTCCGAGCCTAGAGCCAAATCTATCTAAAAATATATGTCACATAGGGGTGGTAACCCCGGGTAGCTCCTCTAGAAAGACATCTAAAAAACTCTCCTCAATATGCGGATGATCATCAAGAGATGGTCCACTAGACTCATCCTCTAATTTGTCACTAACCGTAACAGCATACATTTGACAACCTCACCGTACACACTTCGTAAGTAGCATAGCGGAGATGGTGTGAATAAAAACAGGCCTCTTAACCCCTACTATCACTGACTCCAACTCTTAGATCATCTGAATAAGATATAGTCTTATGGTAACAGTCCACTCTATCTCTTTGCGCAGACAACCAGTCCATGCCCAAGATGAATCCATAAGAACCCAGTGGAAGGATGCAGAGATTCGAGGTAGTGGTGAAGGGTCCCAAATCGCACTACAAACTCCTTTTCTAAGGAGTCATACAAAATTTTTGGCTCCAGAATCCGTTTCAACATCCCAACTAAGACCCTGGCTAACTACCATCGGCGTGCAAATGCTCTACTAAGGATGGTGCAATAAAATAATCTGATGAACTAGAATCAAACAAAAGGGAGGTAGGAATACCACCAATGCTACCATGTCGTCTCTATGATGGCACTCTAATGCTCATCCTGGCAGTTTTTGACCACTGCATAGATCTGATGGTCACAGCCTATGTCACCCAACAGTAGGCTCAAAAATTTTGCATCTTACCCTTATTTCTAGGGTTTTGTGGGCACTCCCTCCAATGATGTCTACCAACACCACAACCATAACAACTGCACGGTCCTCTCCAATGAGATGCAGCTCTAGTCGGTACTCCTATAGGTTTACGTTTTGGATCATGATGATCTGGCCTATGGAATGCTGAGTTTTTTTCTACAAGCTCCTGCTAACTATGCTCTCAGTTCACCGTGTGTCCTAATGGGATCCCTAGGAGGAGGCCCCCAAACTCTGTCCTCTCTATCTGTCGAACCTCTGTGGAGGTCTGTAAGGGTGGACGGGCCTACTCCTGCTACTACTACTGAGGTGACTACTGTGATGGTCTGAAAGATGACTATACTGAACCTTGTCCACCATGAGTACGAGGAACTCACCCCCCTCGATCTGCTATCCTACATCTGATGGATGCGGCTTTGAACTCTTTCCTTGGCCTATTGCGTCTTTCCTCATGTATCCTCTACAACATAGGCCTTCTCCATGGCCTCTGCTAAGGTCTGTGGGGCACTGAATGCACACCGTACCATGGAAATCAAAATTTAGGCCCCTAAAGAACCTATGAATCCATACCTTCTCATCTTGCATATAGTTGACATACTGGAGTAGGTCGAAAAATTTTACTCTCATACTCAGCTATAATTATAGATTCCAGACAGATGGTCATGGAAATCATCTATCTACTGCTGAATAAACCTTTTGGGATAAGTACTTGTTCCTGAACTACTCCTCAAAATAGATCCTAGGTAAGCATCTTTGAATCAACATGGAGCTTCTACTCCTCGGTTCCTACCACTAGACACCTACTCCATCCCTCAGAAGATGGAATTGCAACATGAGATTTCTTGTTTGTTAGTACAAGGGTAGAGCTTGAAGCACCCGCTCAAGCTCACCAACAAGGCCTCTTCCCTGAAATCCACCTATATCTCTAAAATAGTAAGAATGGTCATAGCTTTAGGATCTCCTTGATATGGTTTGCAATTGTCAACTAACGACCACTAGGCCTCTCTGCATGATCCTCTCTAGGTCTAGTGTTCTGAGACCTATCCTTGTGTCCTGAAATCATGTCTCCCTATCCCCTCTACGGTGACTCTTCTCTAACCAACTCCATGTAGGATTTCTTTGCCTTATGCTCCTTTTTGTGTCAAGGAGATGCACAAGCCTCAATGGATGACTCCCTGTAATGTTTTCTTGACCATCCTCCTAAGGATCCTCCACTTATGACGACATTGACGTCCTAAAGCATTTGTAAAATCTGGGGTAGAATGGCAACTACACCCTACTCTGGGGGTGGTATATTTAGGTCTATGTGAAAGGACCCCTCATCTGATCCACCTCCTCCTTAAAATATACCAAGGTGAGAGTTAGCTCATTGGTCTAGGTTTTATTCCATTTTTCTATGTTTACTAAAATATACAATCTTTTAGACAAGTTGTTTTCTAGGTTTAGTATTGTGCTAGGTTTAATATTGCATTAGGTTCAAATGTTTGTGTCTCATGTTGTCCTGTGTGCCCAAGGGGTCCAAGCTTTGAAACTCAAAACTCTGATACCAACTGTAACTCCCACTAAATATTCCCACACGAGGACCTAAGAACAAACCTAGGATTAATTAGAAAAAATTATGGAATAATTTTTTAAAAAGAGTGCCCACAAAAGTTTTCAAAAACGAAAGTTGCCCACATTAAAATTCTCTAAGGCGATGAATTTAATAAATAATTTTCCATGATAACACAATATTTAAAATCTACATTATACATTAATACATTGATTTGACTAAGCATGTTTGATCTCCCTAAGGATTATTTAAATAATAAATTAATTTCTACTAAAGTTGAATATTCCCCCATGGGGTGCCAAGGGTAAAAGTGGCCAATGAAATGAAATCCAAAGGTCGTTTAATTTCTACATTATTGAAACAACTATTAAGGGTCCCTAATTAAAAGTTGGGTTCGGATAATGAACACTTCCCTTACCCCATAAAGTGACTCTTTAAAAAGTCAACTCATGTTTTAAAATTAAGACATTTAAATTATAAAGAGTAATTTCCACTCACCCACCTCTCCACCTAATATTTGTAGGGATAAATCTTATCCCTTGGATGGATTAAGTTTTGACCCTTGATTAGGAAATAGGCAATCTAACCCCTAAAACATGCTTATGAAGTCTTCTTCTCTCTCATTTCTTTCTTTGGTTTTGCAAGTTGTTGGAGGTAGAAGGGAGGCCATTGGAGGCCATTGTAAGATCTTAAAAGGAATGAACATGCTTATTTTCTCTTCTTATTTGGTTTATACCCTTACTGGGGGTTTCAAAATGTATTTATTCTTTTTATTTAGTTTCATTTTCTTCTATATGCCAAAATGGGCAACTGGATTTTTGTCCCATTTTTGTCAAGGTAAAGATTTGGATTCATGTTTTCATTTAAAGTAGGAGAAAGTGCGTGTGTGTATATATGAATATGTGTGTGTTTGTGTGTGTGTGTGTGTGTGTGTGTGTGTGTGTGTGTGTGTGTGTGTGTGTGTGTGTGTGTGTGTGTGTGTGTGTGTGTGTGTCTAATATTTTTTTTTATCTCCTATAATGGGTGAGCCCAAAAACTAAAATATAAGCAAATATATATATTTCCACACACACAACACACACACACACACATAACAAATTCCAATGGAGAGAAGTCATGACTGTAGGTCCTATATTTTGCATAGGCCATAACTACAAAGAAGTGCGTACGTTTCTTTTTTTTTGTATAATATTTAGTTTATGATTGTTAATTTGGAGAGGAAGGGGGGGTGGATAACCGACCCTACCCCCTATCTCCCATTTAATAATGGGGTGGGGGGCGAGGTTGGTGACCCTTCCCACCTTACCACTACAAACCTAACCCCATGGCCACAGCCTCGTTCAACCTATGTGCATATTAATACAATCCTTGTGTTGTTTAACTTTAATAAATTTTCATTACATTCAATCCCTATCGTAAGTCTATATATATATATTATATATATATATATATGAAAAATTAATAGCATCTTTTAATACTAAGTGATTTCATAAAAAAAGAATTAGTTTCCCGTCTAATATTAAAATATCCCTTATAATATATATTTAGAGGTAAATTTTTGTTATCAAAGGTATAATAAAACAATAGTTGTTAGTATTGGTGAGTTGAATACTAAACACTAATACTTTGTTTTCCAACAATGTAATTAAATGTAGTGTAAAAGGTAAAAGAAGATATGTTTCCTCTCCATTAGCTAATTTGTGATAGATTTACAATAATTTATAGTTGAACATTACTTACTAGAGTTTTTAATAAGGACTAACTTCATTTAATCTAATGGAAACCAATTTTCATAAGAGCTCTTTTCCATCATCAATACAAGAACAAGTATAAATATACTACCTTTAGAATGCATGCCTTTCAAATACATAATGAAATGTAGTATTTCTTAATACATGTCTCCAATAATATATTATAAAAAATAATAACAACGCCATTTGTGAAAAATAACTCAACTTTAATGAAATGAAATATTTTTTCCTTTCCTATAATACAACTTTCAATCAAAGATAATAAAAATTTCTTTTCTATTTCACAAGACTAGTTTATAACACGTCTTTCTTTAGTTTTTTTTATATACAATACAACTTTCATATCCAATAATTGAATGGAAACTCTTATTCACAAGATTAATACAATGTCCTCCACTTAAAGTGAGTAAATAATACAAGAATATAAGCTAAAAAAATAATACAAGGTTACAAGTTCCTCCACCCTAAGTGTGAACAACAAAAGGCTTTTTCACAAGAATGAATTTCTTAGGGAGTCCAACACAAGCTCCAAGCTTCACAACACCAACAAGAGAGCTCCTTCATGATTTTCTTGATTCACAACAAAATGGGGGGGAGAGGAAACACTCTGCACCAAACCAAAAATATTCAATGGGGGGGGAGAAGCCATCCTCCTCATTGGCCCCCGAGCCCCTAACCACCTTACAATGAGTGGTGATTCCAACACATGGAAACAACAAGATTCCACATCACAAACCAAGTATTTCACAACCATTCCAAATCAAAATTCAACTCCAACAAAAAAAAACACAAGAAGGAGAAACAACAAAATATACAAGGCTTATAAATGAAGAGCTAAAGGAGCAAAAACAGATGGGAAGCCACTTATGCCTCCGAATGGGAAATGGGTGTGTTTGGTGCCCATTTTGATCCTCTGCCATTTTTCCATGTTTCCCCCCTTTGCTCTATGTTCTCTGAAACATTTTTCTCCTCGTGAAATCGATGATGTGAAGTTGTAGCTCCATTCCTGTGCATTGGATTGTTTGCAAACCCATTACCTAACCCTAATTTGCTAAGGAGAAGTGCATCTTTTCCGTGTTTCCTGAGAAAAAATGGCTTTGGATTCTCCCATCCTTTGCATTTGGTGAAAAAAACAACTTGTTTTCTGCGTTTTGAATGCTTTGAGTTGTTCATTTTTTTCTCCATTTTTTGCACCTTTTTAAAGGAATCTTTAAGTTTTTCGTGCGTTTTTGCCCTAATTTTTCCCGTTCAAACACACCTCTACCATTTTTTCTGTGTTTTCTAGGCCTTTAGAGCTCAATTTTTTTTTATTTATACTTATTTCTCCCTCAAATATCCCTTGCCATGGTAGTAAATTTCCTAAAAACACTTTGCATTTGTCTTTTGATCAAAAAATTCTTCACCCCACAAAGAAAAAATAAATTTTGGGGGTCACTGGCAATTTCTATTTTTTTACAAATCATACGGGTGTCGCTTTTCCCGTCAAATTCTAGCTCATATACTTTTTCCATACATGGTTTTGTTCTAATTGGCAGACGGGATGCAGATCGGTGGTGGACTTGGAGAAATTTTGCATATTTTTTGGCGAAAAGTACAAAAAATATGAAACAAGGCCACAAGCTCGCTAGATTAAAATTAATGACTTAGTATTTTTTTCTTCTTGAAATGCAAGGCAGAGCAGCGGATGTTCGAGAGAGTTTGAGAATTTTAAGTCTTAAAAGAAGGCATGGCCTAGACAAAGAAGAAAATTAAAGGCTTGCAAAGGTCGGTGGGCCGCTGAAGGCAAAAAGGGAAATGTTGCCTTTTTGGCGAAAAATGAGTTAAAATGGTAATTTAAAGTGTTGCTCCACAATGAAACTAGAAGAAGACACGTGTCAAAAGAAAAGGCATAGGGGATTACAGGTTGTCAATGAGTTTTGAAAACTTTCAAATTTTGTGAAGTACGAAGCAAAAAAAGGAGTTATGGACGTGCACTGAATTTGTAATCGCCACATGTTAGGGACAGAAGTAGAGGTGTGGGTCCACAGGGATAATTGTGAAAAAATTCCTTTTTTCCAAAAAAGGTGGAAATGTGTAAAATTGAGCTGCAACCCCATAACCAATCATATTGTTCCCATGTGTCAACACCAAATCTCAAGGGGCAAGAGGGGCGCAGAAAAAATGTCAAATATTTACATTTTTCCAAAATTGTTAAAAATGTCAAAAAATGATCCCAAGCCCCATTTCCAAACACATTGTGACATGTGGAGGGCTCAGATTGAAGGGAGAAAGGAAAATCAATGGGTAACTGTGCATCTTTTCTCAGTTTAGCATGCCATTTGAGCTCCATGAAGCTTAGAGATGTGATTTTTGCATCAATTTACATTAATTTTTTGGCAAACTCATGTCGTTTTTGCCTTCAAGGATTGATGGAATCAATTTTAAAATTCAATTTGCAGATCTGAGGTACGTTTGAAATGAAATTTTGTTCGGAGCTCGAGCAGAAAATGTGAAATATCATATCCAAAAGTTGTAGAGGTAAATTTTGGAAAGTGAAAAGGTGAAATGATGGAAGAGGAAGATGTTGTGGGCATCAAAGGAAGAATACATGCTCCCATGACAAGGAATTATGAATATTTGTAATAAATTTTCTTTTTGAATGCCTGACATCATCCTCCTCCGCAAAATTGGTTAAGTGTCACTTTCAAAAAGTCAGGAGTGAATTTGTAAACAAACTAAGATGCCATCAAATATTGGTTTTCTTGGGAAAGAAGGATCAAATGTAATAGAGAGATATATAATACATGTTTTGAGACATGCAAAAAGTTTAGGAGTTCATTTTCACGAGAATGTTTTTTTGAGAAAATCTCATCTTCTGATAATACTTTCAGAGAAACTAGGTTAACCCTCCTCTGTGTCAGATTTTCATTCATGTTGAATTCGTTAAAAGTGTATAGCCATCAACAAGCTCTGAGATTGTATTAAATAACTCTCCCATGCTGATGAATCTAATAAACTTTTGAGTTACTTTTGTGTTAAGTCTTTGGAAATTTTGATTTCATTTCATTTTCAGAATGTCTACAAGTAGTTGTTCTAGTTCCTAGTTACAATCTTGTATTAAAATCTATCTAAATCACATAGGTCTCAAATCCTTGTGATAGTTTATTGGCATCTGTAATTTCATTTTCTAGAAGAGCTTTCATCTGGGAATTAAATAAACGATTCAAAATCACTTTTCTTTCATCTATTGACAAAGATTGTTTGTAAGCTTTTGGGTGTACCTTAGGCATGATTTATCGTAGATTTTGATGTTTTATTGGGTTTTATAACTCGATCCTCTGTGCTATAATCTCAAAGATTGTGTGAAAAAGTGGAAAATTTGGGCCTCCATTGATGCACACCTTCTAGTTGAAGGAATGTTTTTAACTATTTTAAAGCTTTCTGTTATTGAAGTTCTCCCATTTTTATGAAGCTCCTCAAGGATCTCGCAAATCTCCAATCTATTTTGTTGAACTTCCACCCAAAAAAAATCATTCAAAACAACTAATCCTACCCTATTTTACCCCTGTTCTGACATGATATACCCACAAAAGATCAAAATCCATTTGCTAAAGTATGCAGAACAGATCAAGATATCAAAATGTCTTCAATAATCCTTTCCTTGCATTGAAAGTATCTCCATAATTGTGAAGTGACAACTTGTGAAATTCAGATTTGGAATGTTGATCATATTTTCCCAAGGCCCTTTTTCATGCTATTTACACAGATTGAGGGGATATCTTCATCTCCCTTCACAATTTGAGGGTTATAAAATAGGTCCTCTTACCTTGGTTGAAAGGCACAACCTAAAACAATTAGGATAAGAAAAATTCCTATTTGAGTGCTATCCATCTCTCCACAAATCTGAGTGCCAGTTAATTCACATCCCCGGCTATAAAACGACATACATCACGATCTATCTTTCTTCAAGCTTCATGCTGTATATTTATTGTTGCTTATACTAAAAAGGAGAACAAATTAGGGTACCAACACCAGTGTCACCATTTCCTGGGAAATTTTTAGTTCAATCTAATCCATGTGCATACATATTTGACATATTTGAATGCATTCAAACCCTGGTAATGTCACTTGCAAGTTCTTTCTGCAAATATATTGTTAAAGAATCATTCTATACTAAGATTTGCAAGGTGTATGTAAAGGTTTCAAAATCTATCTATAATTTTATCAGTTCCCAACAGTACTTGCACTTCATTTACATTTGTGATTGATGGATTCAAGAAAAGGAAGGTCTAATCTATAAATTTTGGCAAGATTTTCAGTGCTGATAGGTATTTGACAGATTATTTTAGTGCTTTTGCACACCTAGGGTCAAATTCCTTAGTGGCGACTCCATGTTGTTTTGATCTTGATAAATACCAATGTCTTAGCTTTCTGTCATTTGTGTTTTGGTGTTGCTAATCTCTGTAAACATAGAAAGAAGAAGATAACTCTTCAGGAGGGACCCAAGTAGAAAGTTATTCCAAGAATTGGGAAAGACAATTTTAGAGGAAATGTTTTTTGGAAGGTTGTTGAAGGTCAAACATCAAGCAAATGTATATCCATTGGTGAGAGAGATTATCCTTTAGTAGAGGATTATCACTCTTCTTCCAGTGATTATGATTTAAGAAATCTTCTCATAAATTTTTTTACTTCAAGTAACGAAGGTCCTTCTATTGTATATGGTAAGTTCATTTTTCAAACTCTACATGTGTACTTCAATTCTAGTAAAACTTTCCAAGAAAATCAGCACCTATAGAATACCAATCATGTGAACCACATTCTTGATCCCCAAAGACCTCACACTCCTCATTAGCTTGTGTCACCCACAATATCACCACCTCAAAACAATATGGCTCAGCCTAGACCTCCATTTGTTGTTAACACCTTTGGTCCTATAAATTTTAGAGGAATCGATGGTTACCCAAATGTTGTCCCACAAGATGTAAGGAATAGATTGCCAAAATTCCAAGGTAACAATGCAATAATTGGTGATCAGCATCTCACACTTTTTGTTAACATGATGGAGGACTTTGAGATTGAGCATGAAGATGTGTATATTAAATTATTCATTCATACACTAGATGGGGATGTTAGGGATTGGTACAAGGCTCTTCCTGATAATTCTATTGACTCATGGACTGAAATACGGAATGCATTCAGATTACAATATGGTGACAAGACTGATCCTCAATTTCTCTTGTCTTAATTTGAGAATATCAAGAAGAACCCCAATGAATTAGTGCATGACTTTAATACAAGATTTAATAAGATATTCAGAAGACTACCTATTAATCTGAGGCCTTTTGATCAATCTTGTTTAATCAAATATGTAGATGCATTTGATAAGAAGGAAGTCTACTAATTAAGAGTGAAGAACCCTACCAATCTAAGGAAGGCCTTCACCATGGCATTGCAGATTGTAAATATCATTAAGGACATTAGGAAACCTCTCAAGAGAGATGGTTTAAAGTTGATAAACCCTAAAAAACCTCAAGCTAGAAAGGGTGCTGATTTGAAAGAGGTTGTGAAAACTTTTGCAGAGGCTATCAAAGAAATCTCGTACAAGTTAGCTCGGGCTGAGAAGGGAATTGGGAAGACTTCACAAGATTAGAGAAGAACACAAAACCATGAAAAATTAGCCAATCATCCTAGAGGTGATCAAAGGGCAGATGATAGAGGGTAAGGACCAATAGGGTCTTAAAATAGACATCCTCAAGCACCTAAAGGAAGAGTGTTACCTGATCCCCTAATTTTTAGGGTTGTTATTGTTGAGGAAGTTGTTGATATTGATTGGTATGATAGGTATTTTCTACCTCATCCTCCATGTGAAGTGGATCAGAAAATTGAAGAGGAAGTTGATGATGATGCCTGCATGATGGAGATCCCTGCAAGATCACCAAGGGGAGAAACTTCAATGGATGTCATAAGTGCTAGGACTGCTACTGTTTTTTTGTGATTGTATCCAATAGGTACATTTTCTTCCTCCTCATGTTTTATAAATTGATAATGTACAAGCCTTTGAGCTGCCCAATAATGATTTTGAATACTTGAGGGTGTTGATGATTGAGAAGTATGATGGAGGGATCCCGTTAGAGGAGTATAGGCATCTGTTTATGAATGCTGTAGTTTCCTAAGAAAAGGAGCACAATACGAGAAGTAAAGCTGCCAAGGGGCAACAAGCTAAGCCAAATTTCCATTGCTTATTAAAGAAACTCCAAAGAAAAATAAATCTTGTAAAGGCCCTATTCCCCCAAGAAAAACTTGTGATCCTCCCCATACCCGAACTGAAAGGACTTCCATACCATCTGATAAATTTACCAATCTTTCCCCTAGTTGTGCTTTACCCAAGAATGCTCCATATGATATTGCCCAAGTCTTGAGTCAGATCAAGATTACTTTCCCAATTGTTATGTTGCTTATGATTCCCAAGCACAAGAAGAGGGCTTTTGAATATTTAGGATTCAAAGAGGAAGAGATTACCCAAGGTAGAGTTGGAAACAAGGCTGAGATTACTATTGCCATTGCAAATTTATAATAGCCACAAGTGTCTGAAGAGTTAGGGGAACCACCTAAGGTTTATAAGTGTCTAGTAGTGCAACTTGCATCTTATCCTGGGAGGAATTTAAAATTGGATGTTGTGATTATTGATTGCCCTGCCAAATGGGGTATATTATTATCAATGAAATGGGCTACAAGTGTTGGCGAGAGTGTCCAAATGGACATGTCTTCTGCCACTATCCCCATTGAAGGAAACTTAGTAAAGTTATATGGAGAGAAAAATATGTTGTACCTTATTGAAGACCCAAACAATGCATCTTATGAGTTTTTGTAGGCAGATGCTAGTACTGATCACTTTGTATTTTTTGTGGATTTCAGGGAGTATGAAGTTGTTGAAAACATATCTCCTAAGTATGTTGTTTTTTCTGGAAATTTGGTCCTTGATTTAGCCTTGAAAAATGTTAAAAGGTTTGACCTGAACACAACGGAGGAGCTTCAAAGAAACTGGATGGTTTACAAATTAAATAAAGAAAAAAAGAGGTATACTTCCAGTTGCTAAAAACATATCAGAACCTCTTGGCATGGTCATATCCAGCATGGAGAACATTTGGGGTTTCCCCTTGATTTTTTTTCATTGAATCAAGGTTTCCTTACCAACTTTTAAGGTGTATAGTGGTTGGCTTTTGCTCTATTTTTGATTTTTTTTTTGTTCATGTTTGCGTTGGTGTGTGGCAGCATTTTTTGTCAGTTTCTTACCTAGTATTTTGGTGGCTTTGGCTCATGAATCCATTTTCCCAATGGATTATTTTGGCACATGGTCTAATTTTGTTCTTATGGAACTCACTGGATGTGCCCATTCCCGAGTAGGAGCCAATGTTAGTGCCCATTTTGATCCTATACCATTTTTCCATGTTTCACCGTTACTGTTTGTGCTCTGAAACATTTTATCATCATAAAATTGATGATGTGAAGTTGTAGCTCCATTCTTGTGCATTGGAATGTTTGCAAACTCATTGCCTTGGCCTAATTTGCTAAGGAGAAATGCGTTTTTACCTTGTTTTTGAGAAAAAATGACTTTGGATTCTCCCATCCTTTGCATTTGGTGAAAAAACAACTTTTATCTACATTTAAATGCTTTGAGTTGTTTGTTGTTTCTCTATTTTTGCACCTTTTTGAAGGAATATCAAAGTTTTTTGTGTGTGTTAACATAATTTTACCTATTCGAACACCTCTACCATTTATTCCATGTTTTCTTGGCCTTTGGAGCTTGAAATTGTTTAATTTATACTTATTTTCCCTCAAATATCCCTTTCCATCGTCATAAATTGTCTAAAAACACTTTCCCTTTGTATTTTGATCAAAAAATTCTTCACCCATGAAGGAAAAATTGATTTTGGGGGTCGCTGGCAATTTTGAGTGTGTCAAAGATCTAGTAGTGCAACTTGCATCTTATCCTGGGAGGAATTTAAATTTGGATGTTGTGATTATTGATTGCCCTACCAAATGGGGTATGTTATTATCAAGGAAATGGGTTGTAAGTGTTGGCGGGAGTGTCCAAATGGACATGTCTTATGCCACTATCCCCATTGAACGAAACTTAGTAAAGTTATATGGAGAGAAAAATATGTTGTACCTTATTGAAGACCCAAACAATGCATCTTATGAAGTTTTGCAGGAAGATGCTAGTACTGATCACTTTGTGAGTTTTGTGGATTTCAGGGAGTATGAAGTTGTTGAAAACATATCTCGTAAGTATGTTGTTTTTTCTAGAAATTTGGTCCTTGATTTAGCCTAGAAAAATGTTAAAAGGTTTGACCTGAACACAATGGAGGAGCTTCAAAGAAACTGGCTGGTTTAAAAATTAAATAAAGAAGAAAAAGAAGTATACTTCCAGTTGCTAAAAACATTTTAGAACCTTTTGGCATGGTCATATCCATCATGGAGAACATTTGGGGTTTCCCCTTGATTTGTTTTCATTGAATCAAGGTTTCCTTACTAACTTTTATAGTGGATAGTGTTTGGATTTTGCTCTATTTTTGGTGTTTTGTCGGTTCATGTTTGCGTTGGTGTGTGGCAGCATTTTTTGTCAATTTCTTAGCTATTTTTTTGGTGGCTTTGGCTCATGAATCCATTTTCCCAATGGATTATTTTGGCGCATGGTCTAATTTTGTTTTTATGGCATTCACTGGATGTTCCCATCCCCGAGCAAGAGCCAATGTTGGTGCCCATTTAGATCCTATTCCATTTTGCCATGTTTCACCCTACTCTTTGTGCTCTAAAACATTTTATCATCATGAAATTGATGATGTGAAGTTTTAGCTCCATTCTTGTGCATTGGAAAGTTTGCAAACTCATTGCCTCGCCCTAATTTGGTAAGGAGAAATGTGTTTTTACCCCGTTTCTGAGAAAAAATGGCTTTGGATTCTCCCATCCTTTTAATTTGGTGAAAAAACAACTATGTTTAAATGCTTTCAGTTGTTCATTGTTTCTCCATTTTTGCACCTTTTTGAAGGAATATCTAAGTTTTCCATGCGTTTTAACCTAATTTTACCTATTCAAACACCTCTGGCATTTATCCCATGTTTTCTCAGTCTTTAGAGTTTGAAATTGTTTAATTTATACTTATTTTCCCTCAAATATCCCTTCCCATCGTCATAAATTGCCTAAAAACACTTTCCATTTGTCTTTTGATCGAAAAATTCTTCACCCACGAAGAAAATTTTTATTTTGGGGGTCGCTGGCAATTTCTACATTTTTTTAAAGTCACACGGGCATCCTTTGCCCGTCAAATTCTAGCTCATATAATTTTACATACATGGATTGTTCTAATTGGAAAAGGGGATGCGGATCTATGGTGGACTCAAGGGAAATTTTTTCCTTTTTTTGGCGAAAAGTACTAAAATGCAAAACAACGCCACAAGCCCGCTAGAGTAAAATTAATGCCTTAGTCTTTCTCGCTTTGAAAGGCAAGGCAGAGCGACAGATGTACAGGAGAGTTTGAGAATTTTAACCTTTTTTCTAAAAAGTGTTAAAGTCTTAAAAGAAGGCACAAAGCCTGAAAAATTATGATAATTAAAGGCTTCCACAAGACGGTGGGCCACCAGAGGGAAAAAAAATGGAAATGTTGCCTTTTTTGGCAAAATGCAGTTAAAATAGTAATTTTTAGCGAGGGTCCACAATGAATCAAAGGGGAGACACCTGTCAAAAGCAATGGCAGAGGGGATTGGCTGGCCCACCAGTGAGTTTTGAAAACTTTGGAATTTTGTGAAGTATGAAGCAAAAAAGGGAGTTATGGCCCAGTAGCGAATCAGTGATCACCAAATGTCAAGGAAAAAAAGTGGAGGTGCGGGTCCATGGGGAAAATTGTGAACAATTTACTTTTTGACAAAAAATGTGAAAATGTGTAAACTTGAGCCACAACCCCGGATCCAATCATATTTTTTCCACGTGTCAGTACCAAATCTCAAGGGTGGAGGGGAGCAAAAAAAAGGTCAAATATTGTGAAAACTTTGAAATTTTGTGAAGGAAGTATGAAGCAAAAAAGTGAGTTATGGCCCCTGCAGCAAATCCGCGATCAACACATCATAGGGACAAGAAATGAAGGTGTGGGTCCATGGGGGATAATTGTGACAAATTTCCTTTTTTCCAAAAAAGGAGGAAATGTGTAAAATTGAGCTGTGCACCCCCAGATCTAATCATATTATGCCATGTGTCACTTCCAAATCTCAAGGGCGGAGTAGAAGAGAAAAATGTCAAATTTTTACATTTTTGCAATAGTGTTAAAATGTCAAAAAAATGATCCTAAGCCCATTTCCAATCACATTGTGACACATGGAGGGCTCATATTGAAGGGAGAAAGGAAATTCAATGGTAATTGTGCATTTTTTAGTTTTCCCACCATTCAAACTCTAGGAACCTTGAAGGTGTAATTTTTGCATCAATTTTCACCAAATTTTTGGTGAATTCATGTTGTTTTTTGCCTCCAAGTATCAATGGAATCAATTTTTAAAATTCAATTTGCAGATCTGAGGTACTTTTGAAATGAATTTTTTTTCATGCTCGAGTAGAAACTTGAAATACCAGATCCAAAAGTTTTAGAGGCAAAGTTGGAAAGTGTAAAGGTTAAATGATGGAAGAGGAAGATGCTGTGGGCACCATAAGGAAGAATACATTCTCCCATGACAAGGAATGATGAATATTTGTAATAATTTTCCTTTTTGAATTCCTGGGCATCTCCTCCTAAAATCGGTTAAGTATCACTTTTAGAAAGTCATCAGTGAATTTGTAACAAAAATAAGATGCCATCGGAAATTCTTTTCCTGGCAAAGAAGGATCATGTGTAATAGAGAGATATATAATACATATTTTGAGACATATAAAAGGTTAGGAGTTCATTTTCACGATATTTTTTTTTTTAGAAAAGATCATCTGCTGAGAAAGCTTTCAGACACACCCAGGTTAACTTCCTCTGTGTTAGATTTTCATTCATGTTGAGTTAGTTTACAAGTGTATAGCCATCAAAAAGCTCTGATATTTTCTAAAAAACTCTCCCTTACTGATGAATTTGATAAAATTTAAGTTAATTTTTGTTAAATCTCTGGCAATTTTCGTGTTTATTTCATTTTAGAATGTCTACAAGTAGTTTATCTAGTTCCTATTGCAATCTTGTATCAAAATCTATCTAAATCACACAGGTCTCAATCCTTGTGATAGTTTAGTGGCATCTATAGTTTTATTTTCTAGAAGTGATTTCATCTGGGGAATGAAATAAAAGATTTAAAATCACTTTTCTTTCATCTATTGATAGAGAATTTTTTGTAAGCTTTTGCGTGTACCTTAGGTGTGATTTATCTTAGATTTTGATTTTTTAATGGGTTTTCTAACTCCAGCCTTCATGCTAGAATCACAAACAATTGTGTGAAAAAGTAAAATCCTAGGGCTCCATTGATGCACACTTAATGGTTGAAGGAATGTTTTAACTATTTAAAATATTTTTCTTATTGAAGTTCTCCATTTCTGTGAAGGCTCCTCAAAGATCTTGCAAAGTCCAATCTATGTTGTTGAATTCCAACCCAAAAAAAATATTCAAAAACAACTAACTCCTACCCTATTTTACCCATGTTTTCACCTGTATACCCACAGGAGATCAAAATCCATTTGCTAAAGTATGCAGAACAGATCAGGATTTCATAATGTCTTTCAGTTACCCTTTCCTTGCATTGAAAGTATCTACATAATCTGGAAGTGACAACTTTTGGAAGTCAAACTTGAAGTGTTGATCATATTTTACCAAGGCCCTTTTCATACTATTTACAAAAATTGAGGGATAACTTCATCTACTTTAACCATTTGAGGGTTACAAAATAGGTCCTCTTACCTTGGTTGAAAGACACAATCTAAAAAAGTTAGGACAAGAAAAAGTCCTATTCGAGTGCTATTCATATCTCCAGAAATCTAAGTGCTAGTTAGATCACATCCTCGGCTAAAAAACAACATACATCATTATCTATTTGTCTTCAAGCTTCGTGCCATATCTTTGATGCTACTCAGATTGAAAAGGAGAACAAATTTGGGTACCAAGAAAGTTCCCAACTTAAAACCTCCAATACAAATCTCAAATCCCCTGCATACTCTTATGCCTCCCTCAAGTAACTCTTGTTCCTCCCACATACTTTTATGCCTTCCTCATACAAGAACAAGTAAGAAATGCAAACATTCCTTATCCAAGGTGGGGCACCCAACCCAAAATCCCCTCTAACATGAAATAACTCTTATGCCTCCCTACATGAATTCTGCACATAGTCCCCTCCTACACCACACTTAGGTAATCTACCCAAGAACCCCCAAAAACATTCGAAACACTCAACAAAAACAAGCACACAAATATAAAATAAAGGAATAACATAAGATAAAGTAAAGCCTCTACATTTCCATAGTATAGCTTGTTCCAAGAGTCAAACTCAAAGCTCCTTCAAACCCAAGCAATCACCAACAAGATCCTGCAAGACCACAAGCTTTCAAAAATCCTCTAGCTCTAAAAAGTGAAAGACCACAAAAAAATGAAGTGACCCCTCAAATAAGTGAAAAAACTTGAATAAATAGAAAAGGGAGAGAGAAGGTTTGAGGTTGCTTCATATATGATGCCACATCACTCATCCTCAACTACACCTTATAAGTCAAACTTTAACCTCCAAAGGCACAATTAATAATTCATTGAGGAAATGACATTTTACTTACACACACAATCCATGCCTCACCCCACCTTAAGGACCAAAAAGTAATTACATTTAAGAAGCTGCAATAAAAGGCTTATAATATGTATTCCCCAAAACACATATTGGGGTATAATTTTGACCCCCCTAACCCATAGGCAAAGTTTACATAGAGAATTTAAGAGGTGTGTGGGACAAGTTGAACTTGTCACAAAGGCCTTCAAAATTGGCCCTTAAGGCTAAATTAAAATTTCCATGAGGGGGTAGGGTTTACAACACTCAAGGTTACAAGCACTCAATATTACAACAGAAAAGCAAAGAGAAATCTAATCTAATAAATGAAAACTTTTGGTCACATCCAACAATTAGTTAATAGCAAGATTAATTAACTTAATTAGCACACTAAAACCTATTAAGATAAAGCTGAAGAATACCTCATTTTCTAAATAATTAAAACAATAAAATTACATCACTAAAATTCACATACTACATTAAGTTAAAGGAAAATAAATAAAAATACAAAACATAACCTCTTTCTCACAATTTCTCCCCCTAACAAAATTTCAAACACACACACATACAAACACATGTCACCCACGGTGACCCTTTTTTAATTTACCAATAATTCCAATGTGGCAGGTATTTAATCCCCTCGATGTTTGTTGTGACATGTTTTACCTGCAAAACACAATACACCTCCTTCGGCCTCATGGCCACATTAACAACATCTTGGATAAAACATACAATATAAATCCACAATCATCTAGGAAAATACAATATCATTTAAAATTTCTTGCAACATTTCTATTCTACATCTCATACATGTCAAAATGGTCATAACATTAGTTCAATTATCAAAGGTATACACTTTATGATGAAATATCACATGTCTAAAAAACCATATATATATATATATATATATATATTATATATATAACCATGTCAACAAACCTATCAACATTAATATAAAATGTCTCTAATAATCCACATGCATCATATACAAATAGAAATCAACATCAATCTGTGATCTCTAACATCTAACATCATGCCTAATCAAGAAATTACAAAAATATCCATAAGTATATTCGATAGTATCATAAGTCAGTAAAAAAAAGGTGTTAAAGGGAAGTGGGGCACTACACTTCTAGAAAAAAATGAGGATTATAACATCATATGATTTCTAAGGGATATGATTTTTCTAGTTGCATAAATGACATTTTATAATTTAGTGCATGATCCTTTTAGGTGTTTCTCACAATGGTGCATCATTCACCCCTTGCATTTTTCGTGCACATTATAATCTATCCATGATTAAGCACTTAATTTTTTTATGGAAACTTAATTCTTTAGAGAAATATCCTCTAAACTATCCATGCAATGGATTCACGACATCCTTTTATAAATTTATGCTTCAAATTAAATGCTAATATGTCTCTGTATAATTTTGGGATGTTATCCTTAATCATACAAAATGAAAATGTAATTAATTAATACTATATGTGTAATCACAACTGAATCAAGGAGAGAGAATATTATGGTACACTTTGGCCTCGTTGATCCTTGTAGGCATGAGGTATAACACCCAAAATCCAACACACCAAAACTTCATCGATCACTTAGTAAAAATCACATGAAATTTTATTTGTTACAACACATTTGTATTTTGTTTATTTAATTACTGGTAAATTTGTTTAAATATATTCATTCCATTATTAATTTTTCCTATTTTCCAAAATTAGTATGGATTGAAAATATCTTTCTTAAATTCATATTAATCATATTTAATTAATTCATAATTCAATATTAATTTTGTCTATTTTTCCCACTTAAATTTCTATTAGATTTATTAAAAATTGTTTCCTTAGTTACATTAAATTTTTCTTAGAAATATCTCCCAAATTAATTTTAATCTGATTTCGTGAGTGATAATACCGACATAACTCTTATTTACCTATTTAGCTACATGTTTAACATTAATCTGTTTAATCCCCTTTAAATAATTTATTTATTTAAGTACCCATGCTTCATATTGTTTAATTACCTATAAAGAAAAGAAATGTCAAACATATCCTAAACCCACTTCTACCCATTTATAGAATTCCCTAGGGTACCCCTTTACTTGAATACACATACATTATTTTTAAAACATGAATTCCAAACAATTTTAAGTTGTGAGGATTAAATCTAGACCATTGGATAGATTTAATGCTCACCCTAGATTCTATGTATCCCAACAAAACTCTAATCCTCTCTTATCCTTTATTTTATTCATTTGTTGCCCTAATTTATCTGATTTGTTCATGTTAGTTTTCTAGGAAAGAGAAGACGGAGGCAATGTGAGTATATGGAAGCTATGGGAGTTTTTTTTTTGTGATCAAGATCAACAACAATGGTAAAATTTCTTCCCATGGAAATCCTTCGATTTATTTTTTTATTCCCTTTTTCTTGGCTTTGCAATATATGGTTTTTCTCTTTTTTGTGAAATATCTACTAAGTTTTCTTGTTTTAGGTAAGTCGTTACCCTCATTTTTATTTTTTCCAAGAATAGGGGTAAATCCATTCTGGTGAGTATATATACCTATATGTATATACTTATCTATATTTTGGGTTATAATTTTTTTATTACCTGTATGTATTAAATATTTGAAATGGTTTTTTGTGTGCTGTCTCTATATATATATTTCATGTGTAAATGGGAACCCATATGGGTTGTATGTGGGGTTAATCAGTGGCCATGGAAACGATTGGTAATAGAGAGGAGTGGAGTGTAGGCGATGGTGGACCCCCTTCCCCCTTCCCCACTAGCTTGTATTGTGGTGTTTTGCACCGTCCACACCTCACTCGCCTCTCTATTATCGGTCACGTCCATGGCCACCGATTAAACCCGCATACAACCCATATGGGTGCCCATTTACGATATATATAATTCTTGTTTAAATGGGCACCCATATGGGTTGTATCCAGGGTTAATCGGTGGCCATGGAATTGGGCGGGTAATATAGAGGAGTGGGGTGTGGGTGGTGCCAACACCACAATACAGGATGGCAGGGAAGGGGAGGGGGGTCCACCACCATCCGTCCCCCTCTCATGGCCTAAATAATGTTGTTTATTTTATGTTTTAAATAAAATCATCGACGGGGGCAATCTACCCCCCGCCTGCCCCCCTCCCAATTTTTTTATATAATATGTTTTTAATAAAAACATAAAGTCATATTCCGATATATATATATATATATATATATATATATATATATATATATATATATATATATATATATATATAGTAGGAGGAAAATAAGATTCTTATTTTAATCTCAAAGGATGTAATTGTGTGTGTGTGTGTGTGTGTGTGTGTGTGTGTGTGTGTATTGTAATAATCTTTAAATTATGACTAAAATGATAAAATTCTACCACTTATACATCCACTTTAAAAGGGGAGTAAATGTAAACATCATCCAAACATATGTTCCTTTTATAAATATAAAGATTGACAAGAACATTCCATAAGGAAACAATTCATATACTTCAATGAGATTCTAACTCAAGAAGAACAATTTCAGATTTTAAATAAAATGCAAACTTTAATTTCAATTGCAAGTTTAAACACAATGGAGAATAAAATGGGATTAAACTTCAATAATATGCAACTTTCAATCATATAACTTTTACAACTTAATAGTTCATTTCTGATTTGAATAACTCACTTACAAGAAACTACAAATTTAAAATACAAGTCCAAAACCCTCCTCAAAAAAGTGGAGACAACATACTCGATTTTACAACTAATATCATTTATTAATTTTTTGATCCAAATACACATGCAACTCCATTCCATGAGACCAAACTTGCAACTCCTTTTATTTTACCTCTCCATCTTCAACACAACCACAAGGGACAGGAGCTAGGAAACACTCACCTCCCATCCTTAATCCAATGAGGAGGTGAAGCCAAACTATCATTGGCCCTCTAGCCCCAATAATGGGAGAATAAGGGGTTTTCACAACCATGACAGACCTAAAAAAAATGGCTTCAAACAATACATACACATAGACACAAATGAAGCTTACACACAACCAACAACATATAACCACATAGGCTCAAATTTGATCCAAAGGAGAAGGAAAAGCATGGTGGCCATCTTTTTATGCCTCCGAAGTGGGATAGGGATCAACTGAAAACCTCCAAGTGCAGTATACAAACACACACACAAGATATTCATCTCTCCATTTGAAGAATACACAATAATATACATTTCTTTATATCTCCACATTGGTGGATTACCCTTCCCACACTCCCTCCAAAATACCTCACACACTCCCTTTTACCTCCACAAATGGCCTCATTTCCCTCTCCCTACACCATCATTATGGTCAATTCTACCTAAATCCATGCAAAATCACATGCATTTATACATTCACAACATAAAACATAGACAAGAAATGATAAAATACAAAGTATAAGAACCTAACTTGCCATTGCAAAATCATTCAATCCTTCAAGAAACAAAGATCTAACTTCTTTCCACAATGCAATCCAACTCCTATGCAACCTCTCTAAATATCCCCAACCAAGTGACCCCCAAAATAACCAAGAAATTCCAATAAATAGAAATGGTGGAGAGGATGGTGAGGTGGCACCATATAGGATGCCACAATATTTCTCCCCATTCCACCTCAAAAATCAAACACATAATCCAAGATTCTTAATAATGAGTAAGGTGAAAGTATGACACTTTCATTTCCAGACACAATCCTCCATTCCATATTTTTAAGGACATAATTAAGAGAGTTAACAATTAAAGGTTGGCATTAATTGCCTATTTTTCATTCAAAAAAACATAATAGGGGCTAAATTTGACCCCTCATATCATAGGTTTGGCTGTTGGGAGAGTTAAAGGGGTATGTGACAAGTAAAACTTGTCCCATAAGCCTTGAAAAATAGTCTCAAATCCCAAATCCTAGTTTTGGTGATAGGGATAACTACACATACAAAAATTAAAATAAAATCCATCCAAAATCATGAAGGAAGTAAGGACTATCTATCACCTTCATTTCCCCCCCAATTTCACATCATCCAATTTTTAAAATCCACATGGTTAATTAACTTAATCAAGAGCACACTTATAAACACAAGTACATGGGAAAACATTAGAATTCAATAAAACCACATACTCAACTTAGACAAATAAATAGAAGAAAAATTATGAGATTCACACCCATGGTCACTTTTGAGGTTTCTCCCTCACGGAGAACTCCTAACAAACATAACAAGAAAAATTAAAAATAACATGTACACACAACTCCTAAGGTGACCATGTTGTAAATATCTAGTATTCTTCCATAGTTAGTCATCTAGTCCCTTCTTTGTTTATTGTGATTTTGTTTCCTATTAACAATCAAGACAATACCGCCTTCGGACTAAAGGCCATATCAATACGTAAAGAAATCAAAACACACATATCATTTATCAAATAACATCATCATACAATGTAGCTGCATCATTATCAAAGTTAAGTAAATCTATTCCAAATAAATTATTCACAATTACTAATTATTACAATTTTACCATATCCATTAACATTTAATATCACCCTACGCCTAGGTATAATCATCTATCCCAATTCATATTTTACGATAACTATGCATTTCACACATCCACTATAACTCATATCTATGTAGATGCATTCAATTACATACTATTGATCAACTATTATCATCATATTATTAATAAACTATAACATCAATATACGCATCGGGTTAGTCCAATCATATAATAATAATCGCCACTGCCAAGAGTTAAATATGTTAACATATAACAAAACAACACTAAATCATCATCATGTACTGCAATATCTATCAATTTCTGCTAGGAATCCATACAATCCATAATAAGAGTCACAAACACACTTTTAATCATAATGTCTATACTGTCTAAGATCATGTTATCCAAAATATTCTAATAACGTCAACGTCACTAAGAAACTAATAAACATGATCATAGAAAAATAGGTCTTGAAAAGGAATAGGCACTACATCCTCCTCCTCTTAGACTTGACTTCCTCTTAGAAGTCAGTAGAAAAAATGTGGGAACTATTTTTTGTAGCAATTTGGCATCCTCCCATGTGGCTAATGACTCATATCAATCCCACTAAACACATTTCTGATCAATCTCACACCCTCAAATGCCTAGGGTCCTACGCTCTAGGATGCACAAAGGCTCCACAATCACTTGTCCCTACTCCTACACCTACAAGGTGTTCCAATCCAAAACATTATATGGATCTGGTATATATCTCTGTAAAATAGAAACATGGAAGACATCGTGGATGTGAGACAAGTTGGGTGGAAAAAGTAAGTGGTAGGATATGAGACCAATCCATTCTAAGATCTCAAATGGACCCATAAATATTAGACCTAGCTTAGAGTCTTTTCCATAATGGATGGGGCTCTTATGAGGTCTTCCTCTTAGAAGAACCTTCATGCCAACCTCATAACTGTGATCTATTCTCCTCTTATCCACATACTATTTCTGTCTATCCAATGTCTCTTGTAACCTCTGCCTGATCAAAGTGACATGCTACTCCATATCATCCAACATAGTTGGCCCAATAGTAACCATGCCCTCTAATATGTCCCAACTGAAGGGAGTACTGCACTCTATAGCATACAATTCTTGAAAGGGGGCCAAGCTAATGGAACTCTGAAAGCTATTATTCTATGAAAAATCTACTAGATAAAAATATCTTGACATTGTGATGGATGATACATAACGTACATCTGAACAAATATCCTCAAGTACCTAGTTCACCCAATCAATTTGACCATCTGTCTTAGGGTGATAGGTTGTACTAAAATTGACCTTCATCCAAAGTAAAAACTACATAGTGGTCCAAAAGTGTAAGGTATATAAGGTGTCTTCGTCATAAATGATCTTCCATAGAATCTCATGTTACTGTTATTCAATTTTTTCCCTTTGGAAAAATGGACAAACATGACCTTCCACTAAGAGAAAATGGAGAGATTTATTCCTTCATGGGAGCTTGTATGTTTGAATTGGCCAAACAAGTTACATGCGGGGCTCAACAATGGAAATAATTTTAGAGGTGAGAAATTGAAGGAAGCTTAGAGTGTATCTTAGTGCATAAATGGGGACTTCAAATTATGAAGTCTTTGAACTTTGGAATTCTTATATTTTAGAGGTTCAACAGCTAGGTAAGGAAAAAGAAAGAAAAAGGGCCCGAAAGCCTAAAACTCTAAATTCTGAAAGGCTCGGGAGTTTTCGGGGTCAAATCCCATTTATGGATTAACAGCTCCATAGATCTGGGATTTCAGATTCTATACTTCGAAGTCTAAATTTCAGACTTTGGAGGTTCAGAGGTTTGAGGGTCTTCACTGAAAAAATGTAAAAGCATGAACCAATTCCCGAATACTTGAAACTTTGAGGTCTGAAAGAGCTCATTGATTCAGTGTCAAACTTGAGTTTAGGGTCAACACGAAGTGCATTTCGAAATTTTTGAGGTCCTGGTTCTAGGGGTTTTTTAGGGCTTGAGAAAATGAGAAGACCGAAAGGAGAAGGGTTTGAAACCCAAAGTCTAAATTTCAGACTTCGTAGTTTTAGAGGTTCAGAGGTTTCAGCAGGTTGACAAGATGAATAGTGTCACAGGTTCGAAAGGTGCAAGGTATGAAAACCCAAAGTCCAAATTTCAGACTGTGGTGGGGTTTCAGAGTTTCATAATTTTCACATGCCCAATAAAATGAACATTAACATCAACCTTAGAAATTAAAATGCAGTATGACACCCCAATCTTCAGATGACCGTAAATGTTGACTGGGAGCTTGATTTACACAAGAAAGGACTTTTTGTAAAACTCTTAGTGTCCTCTACCTAAATGATGAGGTTGTTTCTAGTTTTCTCACCTACGCAAATGATTAGGTAGGAACTTCCTTTATTCTCCAACAATGCAAATTAAATGGAGTTATTGGTTTTGCAATGGTACCAATCATTGTTGTAGGTGAATTCAATGCATTTTAGGGTGGTTAAAGACATATTTCGAGTTTCTTCCCTCACTCCCTTCTCTCATTCTTCCTATTTCTTGTAAGGAGGGGAATTGTTCTTATGTTGGATAATTTTTCTTTACAGCCTCCCTTATTCTCTTATTTGTAAGTTAATTTATGGAGTTCTAACCTTCCATTCAAGATGTAATACAAGTTTTTTCCTCTTAACCATTGCAATGCATTGTATCAAATCATTGGAGCAATAATACAAGTTTTGGATGAATTTCAACTTACTCTCATGTTTATTGCTTTCTTTTGATCTCTCATTATAATCTTGGTTATTTGTGCATGGTTATTGTATTACATGTTTAATGGTTTGTGTTTAATGGTTAATAGATTCTCATCATTCGATTGATTTGTGGTGTATTCTCATCCTTCTTACTATGATTGTGGTTTTCCTCTCTATGTAAATTAGGTGTTCAACATTCCTTTTGGTGCATCACCTCTATTAGTTTAGGTTTAATTTCTTATAATCTTCTTAACCCATACTCCTTAGCAAGTTAGAGTAGATTTTGGATTGGATCCTCTACAATTTGGATGTGTGCATCAGAATAGACGAATAAGAACCGACCTTCATCTGGAGCGTTATACCAATTGCAAAGTCCCACACTATGGCATAACTCCATGTTTGACGAATCACATTGAATTCCTCATCCATTAACTTGTGAGAAATCAGAGGTGTTGTGATTTTGACATAACAGTAACCTCACTATCTCATCTAGATAAACACGTGCAAATTCATTGGTTGTGTAGGTGGTCTTCACTAGAATAAAAATAAGTCACTATTTCTAATTTTACTATTGTGATCATGATCGCATCGTGGTGATATCTCGACATAGGTAGCCCAAAGATGATTTCCGTGGAAATGGTGTTTCATTTCCACTCGGGTATAACATAAGGATAAAGAAGGCCAGCTAGATGTTGGTGCTTGGCCTTTACCTTATAGCACTCCAAACACTGAGAAACATATCAATCTATATCCCTCAAAATTCTGCTCCAATGAAATAAATCTCTTAGTGTAGCATGCATCTTCTTCATCCCTAGATAGGCTGAGTGAGGTACACAATAATCCTTTACTAGAACTTCCTATCATAAACCTCCATATTTAGACACATATATCTTACCGCTGTGTCTAATAATCCCAATAGAATCCAATGATAATCCCTCAAACTTCCCCTTAATGGGTCCATGTGACTCAATCTCTACTCTAGTTGAAAGATAGAACCTATAGGGTGATAGCTGTTGTAAAATCCTACTCTACAAATCTATACCCACTGATGTAGCCATTATAAGATGTCTTCATTAACTCAAGGTGTCTGCTACCACTTTATCCTTCCCCTTCACATGCTCAATATCCATATCATATTTTCCCAAAAAAATTTGTTCTCATTCCTCTTCGACATTTATCCTACTATGATTTTGTTTACTATGGACTAGATACATGGACTTTGTTATCATATTTTATCTATAGACTTTGATAGGTGGACATTATGATATTTTATTAGTATTTTGATAGACATTATAGGTATTTTGATTACAGATATGTGGTGACTCATAGTGTGAATTATATGCATGGATTGACATTTCAATATTTGACGATGATGATAAGAGTTACTAGCTTTATATATGTACTGACACATTCTATATTATTAGCGTATTGACTATGATTTTGGTGTAAACGATCTAGTTAGTCTTGTGATATTATTGTTGTTGATGAAATGATAGAATTGAAATATCTTAGGAAATTGTAAACAATTGGTAAAATTAATTTAGCTTTAGATGATGATTTAATTATGTTATTTGATGATGTGAATTTATGGATGTATATGTTTGTTTTATTGTTTCAATGTCTTTGATATGTGAGCACAAGGCCAGAGAGGTGTTGTTTTGAGTATTTGTAGGAAATCGTAACACAACAAAAAAAAGGGGGATATGAAGACCAACAAATGAAAGAATTTTGGGTATTGGCAACATGTCACCTTGGCAACTTGTGTTTTAGTATAATTATTTTGTTGTTGATAGATTGTTAGAAGATTCTCTTTGGGAGGGTGGCCTCAAAAGTGACCAAGGGTAAATATTTTGTTTTCCCTTTTACGTTTTAATTATTTTGTGAGTATGTGATTTACTATTGTAATGTGTTCTTACTTTAGTATTATTAGTTAATGTGCTCTTGTTTAGGTTGATTAATCTTAGTCAATTAAAGTAATTTGGGATGTGACCAAAGGGGGTAATTAAATTTTGGTAGATTGTCCTTAATTCATACTATGGATTTGAAAAGGATTTTATTGGTTTTCGTGTTGTATACTCAACCTTGCATGTCAAATTCGGATTTTGACTTTCTAGGCCAATTTCTGGAGGCTTGTGGGACGAGTTAAGCTTGTCCCACACTTCTTAAAGTAACCCACCAACTATACCTATCGTGTGAAGGGTTTGAATTTAGGATTCACCATTGTGTTATTTGGGAGGTAAAAGAGTGAAAATGATTTCACTCTCTTTCATGAGGCTTTTAATTTTATCATTTGGAGTTGTATGGTTAATGGTTAGAGTGTAGCAAGGAGAACTTGTAACTTTCTCAACCACCAATGTTATGAGACTTTGGATTCGGTGTTTGACCATGTGTTATGGAGTGGAGAAGAAGTAATGTAACATCCTAAATGGAGCCACATCACTACTCTCTCCTCACTTTTCCATTTATGTATGTTGTTTTGAAGTTTTTTGGGGTGACATGTTTTTATTTTTCACTCTTGCATAGTTTGGAGGAGCATCTTTTGTGGAGTACTTGTTGGGAGCTTGGGAGATTGGTTTTGTGTCTTGTTTTGGACTTGAAAAATATTAGAGCTTGTGTTTGTGGAGTGGATATTTCTTGAAATATCAAGGTAGGGACTCTCACCCATGCATTTTCTATTCTCATTTGTTGTGCAAATGTTTGTAAATGAATGAATGTTGTATATTTTGGTTTTGGAAATAGAATGGACTTTATGGTTGTGTAGGAAGATAGAAAATGGGGATTTATTGGGGGAGGGATAAGAGTTTACTGTTATGCATTTGGAGGGGATTCTTTGGTTGGGTGCCCCAACTTGTGATGATAAGAAATAATTAGTATTAATCTTGTTATGTCTATTGTGCGAGGGATAATAGTTTGAGATGTAGGCATAAAATTTTCGAATCTGGAGATTTAAGTGAACTTGAGGTTTGCATAAGAGTCTTCTTCAGTTTGAGAAATAAGTTTTCTCAGGATTAGAAAAATGGGAACCTAATTTCATTGGGAGGCATAAGTGATTCCCTTTGTAAATGTTCTTGTCATCCCTTGGCTTATATTAAAAAAGAGGAAATTCTATTTAGTGAAAATGCTGTACCTTTCTTGTGATTTTATATTAATGCTTATTGTAGTAAAAGTTTTTATGAACGATTATATTGTTGTTAAGTCATGTAAAAGTTGCACTTGGTTACTACATAAAAAAAATTGCAATTAATTTGTTGGGGAATGGGGGAAAGAAATTGAGTAACTATTCTCCTTCTTATTACACCTTTTAGGTTGAGTGAAAAATGACCAACACACTACACACACACTACACACACACACACATTGGGTTATACAGTACTGGATTTACATCAAGTTATATTCACTGAAGAGTGGTGTGTTATAAATAAAATAAAAATAGAAAGATATAAATGAGCTATACCTATAAGCTCTCTCTCTCTCATCTCTCTCTCTCTCTCTCTCACAGTACACAGCACTTACACACACTTGACATTTTACACACAATGTTTAAAGTAAATTTTACTATCAAATTAATGTAAATAGAACAAATTGATAATTTGGAGCTAGTTTGAGAGTTATATTTATATATATATATATATATATCCAT
>CM034146.1:810453994-810488717 GCA_019776745.2 Taxus chinensis
TAAAAAAATTATTCCGTATTTTTTTTCCTGATTTAATTATTGGGTTTTATCTTGGGTTTTTTGCATTGAAAATGTCTGCATTATACTTGGTATCAGAGTCGTGGGTTCAACACTTGGACCATGAGGTTGACTTGGGAACATGTCAGCCAATTAGCAAAACATAAACCTAGGACACTTGAACCTATATGATTAAAATAAGATTAACAATAGTATATATTATGGGATTGTTGTACTCGCCCAAGTGGGCGTCTTGTCGAACCCGGTTAATGGGAAATGATGAATTCAGTTTGATATTCTTGTGAACTTCTCAAGTGATAGGAAACTTATTTTCCTTGCGAAATATGTTGGTTAATTGGGTTTTTAGTTCTTGGTTATGGTCATGTGATGGTGTTGACCCTATAGATACCTTTCCTTATCTAGATTTTTGTTTGATCTCGATACAAATCTTGTGGATTAGTGCTAGAGGTAGAATTTAGGGATTAGTTTGGAGGAAAACTAGAGGTTGATTAGTTGCTTATAAGCACCCCTTCCTTCATTGGTTAGGCGAGTTGGTTATTGATTATCACTTTGGTCGACTTAATCCCCATATGGGAGAGTATATATCAGGACATAGTGTCGGACATTTGATCCAGTTTTATACATGTGTTTTCTTGGATTTGAGCTCGATGTATGGTACCCCTACTAACGGCCCATGAAAGACTGCTAAAGTGAATGTGATGTGGACATTTTTTGTGTTTTTATATTCATAAACTTAAGTTTTTTTTATCTAAGTACTAGTCATTTTATTTTAGGATTTGATTGAGAATATTTGAGGACTCTTCTTGTTATTTTTTATCTTAACGCAATATTTTTAAGGATTGTAATGTGACTACATAGCCATTTGATTTTATTTACTGAGATTTATTGGATTTTACCTATTGAATTGGTAACTTAGAATCTCGTTTATCTCATTAGCCACTTGGCTAAATGTTGTCGAGAATGTTACACGAACTCTTTTCATGTCTTGTTGATGATGCTAGTTCTACATTTTTTGTATTGTGATTTCTCGTCATCGTATGGGGGTACACCCTAGGTGCCTTGATAGTCTTCTTAGATTCTTCAAGTCATGCCTTTGGTTATGGAATGATGAAAAATTATGTGTCTCGGATCTTTGAGTGACCCTTTTGATACTGATCATTTATAGGGAGATATTTATCTGTGTCATAGGGTATAGTGGGTAGTTTTGATGGTGGTTGTGTATCTTTTACATCTTGGTAGGAGCTTTGTTCATCGTCAGAATAGGTGTGATTTTTTCTATGGACATATCAATATTTTTGTAGGGATGGGCTAACTTTAGGGAATTATAGGTTTCTGGTGATAGTGTGTTGTTGGGATACGTTGGTCCACCGATTAGTATATTGGGTTATAACATGGTTGCAATGTTAAGAATAATTGTGTTTTTACCCTGTTTCTAAGAAAAAACAGCTTTGGAATCTCCCATCCTTTGCATTTGGTGAAAAAAAAAATTGTATCTGCATTTGAATGCTTTGAGTTGTTCATTTTTCCTCCATTTTTTCACCTTTTTGAAGGAATCTATGAGTTTGCTGTGTGTTTTTCCCTAATTTTGACCGTTCAAATGCCTCTACCATTTTTCCCATGTTTTCTCATCCTTTGGAGCTCGAAATTGTTTGATTTATACTTATTTTCCCTCAAATATCCCTTTCCATTGTTGCAAATTGCCTAAAAACACTTTCCATTTATCTTTTGATCAAAAAATTCTTCAACCATGAAGAAAAAATTGATTTTGGGGATCGCTGGCAATTTCTACATTTTTTTACGGTCATACAGGGGTCCTTTTCCCATCAAATTCTATCACATATACTTTTGCATATGTGGCTTGTTCTAATTGGAAAAGGGGATGCAGATCGATGGTGGACTTGGATAAATTTTTCCTTTTTTGCTGAAAATTACTAAAATGCAAAACAAGGACACAAGCCCACTAGAGTAAATTAATGCCGTAGTATTTTTTGTTTTGAAAGGCAAGGAAAAGCGGTAGATGTCTGGGAGATTTTGATAATTTTAACCTTTTTCCTAAAAAGGGTTAAAGTCTTAAAAGAAGGTGCAACCCCAAAAAAGAAGAAAATTAAAGGCTTGCACGAGTCGACGAGCTGCTAGAGGAAAAAAGTGAAATGTTGCCTTTTTGGAAAAATGAGTTAAAGTGGTAATTTGAAGCATGGCTCCAAAAGGAATCAAAGGGAGAGACGTGTCAAAATCAATGGTAGAGGGGAGTGCAGGCCAGTGGTGAGTTTTGAAAACTTTGAAATTTTGTGAAGGAAGTATGAAGCAAAAAAGGGAAGTTATGGCCCGGCAGCGAATCAGTGATCGCCACATGTCAGGGACAGAAGTGGAGGTGTGGGTCCATTGGGATAATTGTGAAAAAATTCCTTTTTTCCAAAAAATGTGGAAATGTGTAAAATTGAGTCGCAACCCTGGATCCAATCATATTGTGCCACGTGTCAGCACCTAATCTCAAGGGCAGAGGGGCAGAGAAAAATGTCAAATTTTAACATTTTTCCAAAAGTGTTAAAATGTCAAAAAATGATCCCAATCCCATTTCCAATCACATTGTGACACGTGGAGGGCTCAGATTGAAGGGAGAAACGAAAATCGATGGTGACTATGCATTTTTCAGTTTACCCACCATTCGAGCTCCAAGAAGCTTGGAGATGTGGTTTTTGCATCAATTTTCACCAAATTTTTCACGAATACATGTTTTTTTTTCCTTGAAGGATCAATGGAATTAATTTTAAAATTCAATTTACAGATCTGAGGTACTTTTGAAATGAAATTTTGTTCAAGCTCGAGCGGAAATGTGAAATACCTGATCCAAAAGTTACAGAGGCAAATTTGGAAAGTGTAAAGGTGAAATGATGGAAGAGGAAGATGTTGCGGGTGCCAAAGGAAGAATACATGCTCCCATGACAAGGAATGATGAATATTTGTAATAATTTTCCTCTTTGAATGCCTAGAATCTCCTCCTCAAAAAATTGGTTAAGTGTCACTTTCAGAAAGTCATGAGTGAATTTGTAAAAAACTAAGATGCCATCGGATATTATTTTCTTGGGGAAGAAGGATCAAATGTAATGGAGAGATATATAATACATATTTTGAGACATGTAAAAGGTCGGGAGTTCATTTTTAGAAGACTTTTTTTTCGAGAAAATCTCATCTTCTGAGAAAACTTTTAGAGAAACCAGGTTAACTTCCTCTGTGTCAGATTTTCTTTCATGTTGAGTTGGTTACAAGTGTATAGCCATCAACAAGCTCTGAGATTGTTTAAATAACTCTCCCCTGCTGATGAATCTGATAAAATTTGATTTAATTTTTGTTAAATATATGGCAATTTTGTGTTTATTTCATTTCAAAAAGTCTACAAGTAGATGTTTTAGTTGATATTGCAATCTTGTATCAAAATCTATCTGAATCACATAGGTCTCAATCCTTGTGATAGTTTAGTGGCATCTAAAATTTCATTTTATAGAAGAGCGTTCATCTAGGAATGAAATAAATGATTTAAATCAATTTTCTTTCATTTGTTGATAGAGATTGTTTGTAAGATTTTAGTTGTACCTTAGACATGATTTATCTTATATTTTGATGTTTTATTCGGTTTTATAGCTTGAGCCTTCATGCTAGAAACTCAAGTATTGTGTGAAAATGTGCAAATCTGGGCCTCCATTGATGCACACCTTCTGGTTGAAGGAATTTTTTAACTATTTAATATCTTTTTGTTATGGAACTTCTCCATTATTGTGAAACTCCTCAAGGATCTTGAAAAGTCCAATCTATCTTGTTGAAATCCCACCCGAAAAATCGTTCAAAACAACTAATCCTACTATGTTTTACCCATGTTTTGACTTGTATACCCACAGAAGATCAAAATAAATTTGTTAAAGTATGTAGAATAGATCAAGATTTCAAAATGTCTTCAGTAACCCTTTCCTTGCATTGAAAGTATCTACATAATCTTGAAGTGACAACTTGTGAATGTCAGATTTGGAGTGTTGATCATATTTTCCCAAAGCCCTTTTCATACTATTTGCACAAATCGAGGGATATCTTTATCTTCTTAACCATTTGAGGGTTATAAAATAGGTCCTCTTAACTTGGTTGAAAGGCACAACCTAAAAAAGTTAGGATAAGAAAAATTCCTATTTGAGTGGTATCCATCTCTCCACAAATTTGACTTCCAATTAGATCACATCCCCAGTTAAAAAATAACATATATCATGATCTATTTGTCATCAAGCTTCATGCCTTATCTTTGATGCTTCTCAGAATGAAAAGGAGAAAAAAATTGGGTACCAATAGGGTGCCCAACTAAAAACCTCCAATACAAATCTCAAATCCCCTACATACTCCTATGCCTCCCTCAAGTACCTCTAATACAAATCTCAAATCCTCTACATACTGTTATGCCTCCCTCAAGTACCTCTTGTGCCTCCCACATACTGTTATGCCTCTCTCATTCTCTTATTCCTCACTCATACAAGAACAAGTAAGAAATGCAAGCATTCCTTATCCAAGGTGGGGCACCCAACCCAAACTCCCTCCAACATGAAATAACTCTTATGCCTCCCTACATGAATTCTCCACATAGTCCCCTCCTACACCACACTTATTAAATCTACCCAAGAAGCCATCAAGAATTCCAAACACTCAAAAAAACAAGCACACAAACATAAAATAAAGGAATAATGCAAGCAAAAGTAAAGCCCCTACCTTTCCATAGTATAGCCATTTCCAACATTCGAACTCAAAGCTCCTTCAAACCCAAGCAATCACCAACAAGCTTCTACATGACCACAAGCTTTCCAAAATCCTCTAACTGTAAGAAATTAAAGAGCACAAAAGGATGAATTAAGCCCCAAACAAGCAAAAGAACTTGAATAAATAGAAAAGGGAGAGAGGATGGTGAGGTGGCTTCATGTATGATGCCACATCACTCATCCTCAACTCTACGTCACAAGTCAAACATCAACCTCCAAAGCATAATTAATAATTGGTTGAAGAAATGACATTTTACTTACAAACAAAATCCATGCCCACACCCCTTAAGGACCAAAAGTAATTACATGTAAGAAGTTGTAATAAAGGTTTACAATATGTCTTCCTATAACACATAATGGGGTCTAATTTTGACCACCCAATCCATAGGTAGGGTTGGCATAGCAATTTAAGAGGCCTGTGACAAGTTTAACTTGTCACACAAGCCTTCAAAATTGGCCCTTAAGGCTAAATTAAAATTTCCATGAGGGGGTAGAGTGTACAACACTCAAGGTCACAAGCACTCAATATTACAACACAAAATCGAAGAGAAATATACTCTAATAAATGAAAAATTTTGGTCACATCCACAATTAGTTAATAGCAAGATTAATTAACTTAATTAGGACACTAAAACCTATTAAGATAAAGGAGATGAATACACCATTTTCTAAATAATTAAAACAAGGAAATTACATCACTAAAATTCACATACTACATTAAGTAAAGGAAACTAAATAAAATACAAAACATAATCCCCTGGTCACAATTTCCCCCTAACAAAATTTCCAAAACACACACACAAAAACACATGTTGCCACAGTGACCCTTTTTCAATTCACCTATAATTCCAATGTGGCAGGTCTTCAATCCCCTAGATGTTTACTGCGACATTTTTTACCTGCAAAACACATAACACCTTCTTCAGCCTCATGGCCACATCAACAACATTTAGGATCAAATATATACAATATAAATCAACAATCATCTAGAAGGACAAATCAAAATAATCATCCGGAGAAATATGATATCATTTAAATTTATTGCAACATTTGCTATCTACATCTCATGCTGTCAAACAGGATCAGAACATAGTTCAATTATCAAAATGTTCTACACATTATGATGAAATATCACATGTCCGCAATACATACATACATACATACATACATACATACATGTACAGACATACATACCTATCATACATACATACATACATACATACATACATACATACATACATATAATATATATATATATATTATATATATAACCATGTAAACAACGTATCAACATTATATAAAATGGTCTACTAATAATCCATCATGCATCATATAGAATGAAATCACATCAGTCTATGATCTAACTTCTAACATCAGGCCAAATCAAGAAAACTACAATAATATCCATAAGTATATTTGACAGTATCATAATCAATAAAAAAGGTGTCGAAGGGAAGTGGGCACTACACTTCTAGAAAAAAATGAGGATTACAACATCGATATGAATTTCTAAGGGATTTGATGTTTCTACTTGCATAAATGACATTTTTTCATTTAGTGCATTATCCTTTTAGGTGTGTCTCACAATGGTGTATCCTCCACTCCTTGCACAATGCGTGCACATTATAATTTATCCAGTGAGTGAGCATTCAATTTTTTTATGGAAACTTATTCTTTAGAGGAATATCCTCTAAACTATCCACGCAATGGATTCATGACATCGTTTTATAGATTTATGCTTTGCATTAAATCCTAATATGCCCCTATATAATTTTTTATGTTATCATTGCTCATACAAAATGAAAAGGTAATTAATTAATGCTATATGTGTAATCAACTGAAACAAGGAGAGAGAATCTTATGGTACACATTGGCCTCTTTGATCCTTGTAGGTGTGAGGTATAACACCCAAAATCTAACACACTAAAACCACGCCAAAACTTAACCGATCACTTAGTAAAAATTATGGGAAATTTTATTTCTTACAACATATTTGTATTGTGTTTATTTAAGTACTGGTAAATTTGTTTAAATATATTCATTCCATTTTTTAATTTTTCCTATTTTCCAAAATTAGTATGGATTAAAAATATCTTCCGTAAATTGATGTTAATTATATTTAATTAATTCATAATTCGATATTAATTTTGTCTATTTTTCCCACTTAAATTTCTATTAGATTTATTAAAAATTGTTTCCTAAGTTACATTAAACCTTGCTTAGAATATCTCCCAAATTAATTTTAATTTGATTTCCTGAGTGATAATAACCCATACCTCTCATTTGCATATTTAGCTACACATTTAACATTAATCAGTTTAACCCCCTTTAAATAATTTATTTATTTAAATTCCCATGCTTCATATTGTTTAATTACCTATAAGAAAATAAATGTCACACATATCCTAAACCCACTTCTACCCATGTATAGAATTCCTTAGGGTACCCTTTTAGTTGAATACCCATACATTATTTTTAAAACATCAATTCCAATCAATTTTAAGTTGTGAGGACTAAATCTAGACCATTGGATAGATTTAATGCTTACCCTAGATTCTAGGTATCCCAACAAAACCCTAATCCTCTCTTATCCTTTATTTTATTCATTTGTTGCCCTAATTTATCTCATTTGTTCAGGTGATTTTTTGTAGCTAGGAGAAGATGGAGGCAATTGGAGTATATTAAAAGCTATGTGAATGTTTTCTTGTGATCAAGATCAACAACAAGGGGAAATTTTTTTCCCATGAAATTTTTTATTCACTTTTTATAGGGTTTGCAATATATAGTTTTCCTCTTTTTTGTGAAAGATCTACTAGGTTTTCTTGTTTTAGGTAAATCGTTACCCTCATTTTTATTTTATCTAAGAACAGGGGTAAATCCATTATGGTGAGTATATATACCTATATGTATCTATGTATATAATTATCTATATTTTCGATTATAATTTTTTTATTAGTTGTATGTATTTAATATTTGAAATGGTGTGTGTGTGTGTGTGTGTGTGTGTGTGTGTGTGTGTGTGTGTGTGTGTGTGTGTGTGTGTGTGTGTGTGTGTGTGTGTGTGTGTGTGTGTATTGCATGTGTAAATGGGCTCCAATATGGGTTGTATGTGGGGTTAATCAGTGGCCATTGAAGTGGCTAGTAATAGAGACGAGTGGGGTGCGGGTGGTGGTGGACCCCCCTCCCCTTCCCCACCGGCCTGTATTGTGGTGTTGGCACCACCCACACCCCACTCCTCTCTTTATTGGCTGCAGCCATGGCCACCGATTAACCCCGCATACAACCCATATGGGTGCCCATATGGGTTTTATGCGGGGTTTAAAATTATAAAATCATTATATTATATTATATATATTATATTATTTTATAAAAAAAGAGATTTTAATATAAAGTCGAATGGTTTATTAACAAAGTTTAGTTTTTATAATATATATATATATATATATATATATATATATATATATATAATTAATGAATCCCCATTGGGTCCAATGGCCCATGTTTGAATCTTATTTAATTTAAACCATAATCTAAACCTACCCAATAAGCCATAGCCATAGCATTTCCTGCTATGTTTATAAACCGACCGACCTTGTTAATAGAACAATATAAATTGTGTGTGTGCGTGTGTGTGTATGTATACATACTCAAACCCTACACCATTGAATATATCTCCTTTTGAACCTAAAATAAAATGAGGCAAAATGCCCATACCCAAATAAAAGATATTACTATTTTCTAATTGAATTCTCTAAGAAGAAGAGAACAAAATTCTTTAAGTGAGAGTTAAATAGAAGTCAAATTAATGAATGAACTATCACTTGACGGTCAAATGAACCTGAAATTTAATGTCAACAATATAAGTGAAGAAATCTCTCCATTGAAACCTTGCCTTCCATTGAAGAACACCTCTCGATGTAACATTAAAAATTAAACAACATTAGTTAAGTGATGGTTGAATAGAAGTCAAATTTATGAATGAATTGTCGCTTGATGGTGGAATGATCGTCAAATTTAATTTCAAGAATAAAATTGAACAATAGACTCCATTACAACAAGCTTGTTTTCCATTGTAGAATGCATGTCGACTTAATTAGTATTCAATTAAATAATAATAATAACATTATTATTAATATTATTATTATTATCTTGTATTCTATACAAAACTAATATTAGAATTTAATTAAATATTATTATTATTATTATTATTAGTTTCTTGTATTCTATACGAAACTAGTTTTCCATTTCTTTACTCTATATAGAATTGAAAAATTTGACCATAAAATTCATGTTTTCTAGATTGAATTCACCTAATACCATCTACACATGTCTCTCACTCTTTATAACTAACAATTGTTCATATAAGTGTTTCACTTGGTGGCCCAAATATTTTTAAATCTGAAGTAGTAAATAAATCTTAATAATATTTTAAAATCTTTAAAAACATAGATAAATTATGGATGGATTGCGCCTTGGTATATTATGCTCTTAAACATATATGTTTCATCATTTATATGTGTTTTGTCAAGTTTTTGTTGTGGACATTATTTTTCTCCAAGTATAAAAAGTGCAAAAAAGGGAGACATAGTTAGATGCTTTGACCAATTGACAAAAAGTATAACATCATCTTATAAAACTCCAATCATCTAATATTTTTAAATAGCTCAATTAATTCATATATCTTTCAAATTATTAAAAAATGCATATTTTTAACTATTAAATCTTATTTGTGTGTGTAGAATAACATGTATTTTAATTTAAAACAACTTTCGATATCTACATGCAATTTTTTATTTATATAGTCAAATGAATAAAATGTGAGTTTCCACATTATCTACAATTTACATTTTTTAAAAAACATTATTTATAATTCATTTTTAGTTAAGCATGTGAAAGTGTATTTACACTACCAAACAATGATTTTATTTTGTTTTCCTAAATGAGAATTAATGTGGATTTTGGTTGGCTTAAATATAACTTGAATGGAAAATATGCAATCACTTTTAATAAATTTAGAAATATTTAAAATGGATTGTAAATATGAAATGGAAATAGAACAATGAAACTCAATTCTAATTCTCTCTCTCTCTCACACACACACACATATATATATGAAATGACTGTTTAAATTATCTTCATAATGAATATTTACTTCTAATGTATCTTGGTAATAATAATATAAATTTTCATTATTATATCAATGTTTTACATTTACGATTATGCACAATATTGTCATATTTTTGCTGTGTCAAAAACACACCCCTTATTTCATAGGTGAAATTGTGGAACTCCTTGAACATTCTCAAGGTAGTATGGATTTAGGCTTCGATATTTGTTTTATTCGATCATTCCTTAGTTATGTTTGCATGCACACTCCTTTCTTGCATATTTTTCACCCTTCGTAGAAATAAATTTTTTTTTATTATGAATAAAATTTTAAAACAATTGAGAAAAACATTTTTTTACACTTGTATGCTAACATATAGAAAATACTATCCTACAAACTCCATTTTCATGCACTATCACACGAACCAATTATACAATGTATATTTGGCTCTCCTTTGGGATTTACATTTTTCATGTTCAATTTGAAGTAGTTTGTAGTTATTTTAAGTTTAAAAAAGCATTTGTTTCAATCTTATTTTGTAAATATACCAAGCTTCTTATTGTACATGGGTCAACTAGCATGAAAGCAAGATCACACAAATGTTCTCTCCCACAATATGATCAACCTGATCTAAAATCTCTCTGACCATGAATTCACCTGGAATGGTCTGGGTCAATGCCTACACTCATGTATCTAGGATGGTATTCTAATAGGAATTATAAAATACTATCAAACTTATTTGTATATTAGGAATCACTCAATCAGAATGCATTGGTTTCTAAAATCTACAATACTCAAATAATAACTTACTCATGATATGTAACAACTAATGACACATTATCTTGAAAACTAACCTATATGATTACAGCATCATCACCTCTTTTTGATGAGGAAATACTTGCTAAAAATAATCCTCATAGTGCAACCCTACCTCTTGGAACACCTACTATCACACGAAAAAAAAAATCCCATTAGGTCTTCACCTACCACGTCATGTTTGTTGATATGCCACTTGCATTGTCCTTGACACTTAACTCCATTACTATATCTACCTCCTCTAGAGATGGGGATAATAACTTTGTTGGAGTTGAAATTTTCTAACTATCATCCATCATAGTTGTAAGAGTATACTTCCTTCACATATATGGTGCTAGGATCACATCTTGCACTGATAGAAATTTCTACATTATTTTTATTAGATTAATAAAATTCCTCCTAAATGATAATCCAATCATCTAACCACATCATGATCCTTATCCTTGGTATCCCTACGACATCCTCGACCTAGCATATAAGTCATGCATATGGTCTACTTATGACCCCTGCCATGTTCATCCTATACAATGTAGCCCTCTATGACATAGCATCTTATAGGCCTCACCTACTCAGTAATACCCATTAGTCTGTGACTATCTCAAGATGGGTCCAATTGACCAAAGGTCCCCTAGTCAACCACATGTATGCTCATAGGACCATATGTGTAGTAATTTCACCACTACCAAACCGCCTCGCTAAATTGCTAACATAAATCTATGTAAGTCCCAATATATATATGGGAAATCATATAATTGGCATATTTTCCACATCCTATATGATATGAACACACTAGATCTATCCATAATGATGAAGGAAACTAACAAAATTGAAATGAACTTATGTAATTATGGTGTCTTTTTCAAAACAATATAATTCGATAGAATATAAGGATCCTACATACCATATGTGCCCAGCAAATATATGTGTGGTTGTTGGATTTTATATGGCACATCTAGTGGAAATAAATATACTCTTTCATCAACTATGAGAATCCTCAAAATATGGTATATAACCACAAATACAATATTCATCTCCCATGTTGGGAGCCAATACATGCATATGTTGCCATTCGACCTCTCACACATTTTTGTAATCAAATTCATATTTGGTGGCACCTCCCCCAATCTAGAACTTGTTGTAACACATTATTATCTAATGCATCCCAACCCCCATCATCCAACCTGAAGAAAAGAAGAGTCTCCATATATCTCCCTCCAAAAACATTAATGCCATGAAAATCCAGCTACAATCATGAATCCAAAAAATATATCATGTATTATACCATTTGGTGACTAGCCTAGATTGATCATTCAAAAACTTATTTTATTTGAGTAATACTATAGGATAATATATTTCTTTTGTCTACAATATGATGATATAATTCTATTAAGTTACTATGATCGTATCTCTTTATGTTCTACTGTAGGTGGGTTTTAATTGCTTTATCTTTAATTGGTTGTGTAGTGTTTTTTTTAAGCCTTTCAATATCTGTTTCGTTTACCTTTTTTTAATTTATATATATATATATATAAACATAGTTTAAGGGAAAGAATTCATCCAAGTTTTCTTCCGAATAGTTTTGCATTATAGAAACAACGACTTCGTATGAAATTCGAAATATCCAAACTCCGAAGAAAAAAATCTTTTCCTGAAGAGTATATTCTTATCTTAAGAGAGGATAATCTTTCTAATAACCATTCTCTACCACTTTCATCATAGATTCGCCATCGTATTTCGCATAACAAAGGTGAATATATCTCTTTGTAATCCCTTATCCCCATTCCCACAACTTTTAAGGAATACAAAAATTTTCCCAATCCATCGAGTTAATTATTATTTGATCATATGTATCATTTTAAGGAATTCATCTCTAAACTATATTGATAACAGTTTCCACAAAACTTTGTATCTTGAATAAGGTTATTGCATATGTCGGCATTATTATCAACCTCTTTACAAGATTTAGTCACATTCTTTTCCACGTTGATCTATGGGATTTTTCTTCACTCTATCAATTTTCATTACTAATCATTCATAGTGTAATTTAGCATTTATTAACAATATGCATTTGTTTCGAAATTCATGATCTGTTGGTTCTTCTAAAAGGAGTTATACTTAAATTTATGAACTATATTTAATTTGCAATTTGTTTTCATGTTGAATTTTTCATATGAATTTGAGGGATTTTTTTTATAGTATTTTGTTTTTATATTATTCATTAATTCATGAACAAGGTGTCATATTAAAACATTAGGTGCAATATGGAGGCCAATCTTTACATATTCTCGAAGTCATTACTTTTTGCATTATTGAATATTAAATCACAAAAGTGTTTTCTAGAATAATGGAGTGAGAAGGAGAAATCAGATCTAATTGTACTAGCCTCATTTATTTTTTGAAAAACTAATACTATAAACTAATTTATGATTCTTCAAAATGAGGGTTTATAGATGTGACTTTATATCAGCTTGTATAAATATTGAAAGATACCAAACATCCACATTGTTTGCAATAGGAAAATCTAACTAACCCAATCCAAAAATGTATTTCAATATATAGTGTAATTATAATTTGGGGTTTTTACCTATGGTTGAATATAGATTTTACAACTGCAATAGAAATTTTAATTACCACTCATTATCATGTTCTCTTTGAAAACTCATTATGGTCATTTTGGTCAAGTATGAATATTGACACATTTTATCCCTTTTACCAATGCCTTTTTAAGATTGCATTCAAACTTATGATGTATATGCCTATGGTTACCAACTAATTGTATAAGACTACAAAATATAGGATATGGAAGTTTGTTATTTAACATTTTGATAGAATGATATTTTGATTGTGGATACTAGTTTTCGCAATTCATGTCTTGCAACAACATAAATTAGACAACACTCTTACACTAGCTCACACTTGTCCAACTTAGTCAAGCATCCTATCCATATTTATGTCTCACTTATTCTTTCTTGCGCACAACCTAATTTTTCACACAACAGTCATATTATTGCACCAAATCAAGCTATACTCTTGCACAATGCAATCTTAACTTCCATATCACCTGCACAAGCACTTCTGACCATAGCAAATAGGTAGGGCCATAACACTCATGCACGCTATAGGTCGATCTTCCCTCTTTGGTCACTCCTCTTTTAATGACATTTTTTTTAATTTGAATCTCTTTAGTATATTTGTGGTTGGCCTTATTTGAGGTTTTCAAATCTGAAATGCTTATATAAGTTAGTTATTCATTCATTATCAAAGAGGATAACATGCGCACTTGACACCCGAAAATTTCTAATGCGCATACACTAAGAGAAATATTAAGTGAATCCATTTCAAGACTGTCTTGAGCCTCATGTACTCTATTTACTCTTTCTAGGGAAGTCATCCACTCAAGCCTACAAATTCAAGGAGCTCATCAACATTCCATGTCAAGCTACAGAAAAAGTTGAAGTACAATCTCATTGTTACAAGATCATGGATATTTGTTTTGTTACTGTATTGTAGTCTATATCACATGATAGGTGAGAATGACGTGAAGTTTGAATCCTCTTTGGAGTAGTGATGATGTCAGTAGTGCATGAGGGTTCTCATAACCCACCCAACATTTTTTTTTGCAAGATTTCCTGAATCTAACCGCTCTGCATTGATTTTTTGTTGGGGTCATGGACATAAGGAGTTGTTTCCATGGCAACTCTGACCTGAATCTAACTACTCTTGATTGATTTTTTGTAGGGGTGGTGGACACGAGGGGTTGTTTCCATCATAGCTCCGAATTGAATCTAACTGCTTTGTATTGATTTTTGGTGGGGGTGGTGGGCATGAGCGGATGAAAGTTATTGCAATTTCGAGCTGAGACAATATTGAACATAAATATGATGTAAAGCATAAGTATTTATATAAGAATTAAACTCGCCATGCTCAGATGAGGGTTTGATATGATCAGCTAAATGTAGATATAATTGTTATGATTTGAATCAAGTAATAGATGAGTAAAAACTATGGTGGATAGTTGATGATTGAGATGGAGGTGTGATTGCTCATTGGATTCCATACTCTGTCATATTTATAGGAGCACGCCATAAAGAGTAACGACACCAAAATAATAGCTAATTCAAAGTCACACCCATAGTGTCTGGTACACGTACAAAGGTTTTTTTTGTTTTGAACATATTGGAGTTGCTCATTCAAAATTGATTGTTTGACTAAAAAAGAATGAGGGCTACTTATAACATCATCTTATAGAGTCTTTTCCGCAATATGTTTTACACCACGAACGGTGACGGATTGTTAGCTAGTAAACCCATTATTATATTTAAGTGCCAAACCGATGTAGATTTCTAGTTTTTAAACTATTTGTCTCCACTTTTCAAGGTTTGTTTAAATAAATTCCACTCTTAAAGGTTTTATTAGTTTAAAATAATATGTTTTAATAATTAATTTTTCATGTACAAAACTTGTATTTCAAACAATGTTGTGATGATGCACTGACTAGTTCATGTATTGTAGTTTGTTAGGTCAGTGTTGTATTTATTTGTATAATTATAAATATTAGATCTTGAACAAAAATAGGTGTAACGATACATTGATAGTACAATATGAGGTTTTGTAAAGACATTGAAACAATTTCAAGATATTTTGAAGAGTTGTGTCGACCTAGTATAACATCTAAATTTTGTACAATCATCGAAACAATAATGAGATGCACTAAAGAGGCATATCAAACCTATGTAGCAATGTAATAAAATTACATATCTAACAACCAACCAACCATTATGGTAGTTAGAGGACCACCTCTAGTGCGGCCTCAGCCCAAATGGAAAAAGGATTGTATATCTTATCATGGACCATGCCATCCAACCAAGACATGATTGATTTTTAAACTGAATGCGTATTTTTAGATTCCTAGAAGTAATTTCAAGATGTCATTCCAACCAAGACATGATTTATTTTTTAACTGAAGGCACCTCATTATTAGCCTTCATGATCATGTTGGTATCACATGCTATTTTTTGTGTGGGATGGGATATAGGTTCTATTGTGTTGTAAATTTTATCAAATGCTAAAACATAAAACCATGTACCTGGAATAATATTTAGATTATTATTACGTATTATACCATCAATGAAGAAGAAGTTTAAGCTTGTTTAGAATAGATGTTTCATTTATTTATTTATTTATTTTGGGTGGGGGTCAGGGGATGAGAAATTTTTTCATTTAACCACTTAATGTATGGCCATGAAAATACATTAATTAGGTCCTTGACAAAGTATTTTGATATTTATGACTTATTGTAGACTTCTCAAGCATAGACTTTTAATTTTGCTAGGGAAAAAAATACCAATTCTAGGTGGGATCAAATATATCTGTTCAATTTTTGTTTTAATAAAATCATATGATGAAACAAAAAACTATGTACTTAGAGAGGCACTTATGAAAGTTTGATTTTTATAGTTTATCCCAAGAGGAGGTTTATGTGGTATTAACATAGACATGAAATTTGTAGGTGGGATAGGATCTTTATTATAATAACTCTTAAGAGGTGTCGATTAATTCATATCTCTCTCCCTGTCAGTGAATGAGTGTGAATATTACATAAAACGTGTTTTTAAAAGCCCATAATATGGCCTATAAAAACTTGGCAATGCAATTTTATGTGATTTGTAGTGTATAATGGTGTAATGGGGAAGAAACGTGAGATATATTTAGACCTCATAAATTCCTTGTGTTTCAAGGAGTTAAATTAAAATGATTTTTTATATATAAGTCAATATTCAATATTTAAGAGGTTTCCTAAATGAGGAGATTGGATGCAATTTTTCATGTGCCTTTTGTGTAAGGATTTCAACTTAGTTGAATTTGAGATAACTAAGGTTAATTTCCCATTTTAAATACTTACCATTTGAGGTTCTCCTGATAGAATTATCATTTAGTGTAAAAAATGTAAGCCAATTATACCTATGTCATGTGATTATTCCCTTTCTCAACTCAATAAACAATATGAAAGTAGAGATAGGTTACAAAGAGTATTAACATGTTCTATTTATAGATTTTTGAGGTTCATGATGAGGAAAATATAGTAACAATTACTAAATTGTTTGATTTGATGAATGGAATTGATAGATATTTGTCTAAGATTAATCTAATTAGCTTTAAAAATGATGAAGAGATTGGATAAATGTTAAATGATTATTTCAAAGTTCGTTCACATAAAATTTAGGGTGTTATAATATGATGTAGTAATGATCCAATCCATGGGTGGAAATTTACTACCTGATTAGATTATGATATTGTAATATTTTATTAGAATAATATTGTCAAGGACTGAATGTTACCATCCATATAATATATACCATTTTTAACCTAAAATTTCAATTATTGTGTTGGTACCCAGATTTAATCTCCTTCACAACTTGAGCAGCATTATGGATTTTACAAGACACTCAGAGGTAGATAAATGATTTATATGTCGTTTTGTAGTTGGGGAAGCAATTTATCTGACTTGTTAGCACTTAGGCTTTGAAGAAGTGGGTAGCACCCTTAAAGGATATTGATCTAATCCTCACTATTTTGGGTTGTGCATTTCAACCAAGGTAAAAAAACCTATATTGCAGCCTTTGTTTTATAAAGGAGGTGGAGATATCCTTATACTATGCATATTGTATGGACATGGCCTTAGGAAAACATGATCAATTTTTCATTATTCAAAATCAACAGAGTTGTCACTACTAAATGATGGAAATGCTTTCAAGACAAGGCTGAGGCTGCTAGAGACATGGTATGATCCTGATTTTCTTTGTGCATTTTTGTAAATAGATTATGTTCTTTTGTTGACACACAATGCAATGCAAGGGTTATATGGGGTAGGATTAGTTATTCTGAATGAATTTTTTTTGTGGGAGATTTTAGACAATACTAACTAGAATTTTCCAAATTATTTGAAGACCTTTGCAAGAAATTTGTAAGACCCACACAACAAAATGCTTCAAAAAGGTTGAGATACTCCTTCAACAAGATATGTGCACCAAATGGAGGCCCAGATCTGCACTCTTCCACACAATATTTGATAACCTGCCACATAACCTTGAAGTAGATAAACCAACAAAGCATCCAAAAATCTCTCTTTTATCATGACCTAAGGTGCACCCAAAGGTTTACAACAATCTCAGAATTCAACGAAGGTAAAGTGATTTTAAATTTGTTTATCTCTTTATCAGAAGAAAGCTCTTAAGAATGTGATACTGTAGACGCCACTAAACTATCAACAAGAAATGAGACCATGTATTATCAAAATAGTTTTTAAAACACAAGACTGTAATAGGAGAAAGAAACACAAGTTAAAAACATAATGGAACATAAGTGCATGCAAATTTTGCCAAGAGACAACAAAAAATAATCCAGAATGACCAAATTTATCAGCAGGGGAATGTTATGAAAAACAATCTCAGAGCTTGTTTATGGCTTTACAGTTGAAACCAACTCAACATGATATAGATCTGATGCTAAACGGAATTACAAATGGTTCTCAAGTGGTTTCTCAGAGAATGGGATTCTTCTAAGATTTTCCCGTGAATTTCTAAGTTTCTCTGATCATTTGCATTTCTCCAAAATGAATTATATATCTCTTTCCACATTGGAGCCTTCTTTCCCAAGCAAAGCATATGCCAAGGGATCAAGTTTGTTACAACAATTTCTCATGATTCACTGAAAATGACATTTAACAAATTTGTAACGAGAGTTGTCAGGTGTTTTAAAAAGACTGAATCATTACAAATATTTAGATCATTATCCTTCTTGTTGGCACGTTTTTCATTATCAAGGCATGTAGATGCCTTTCCTCTCATCATTTCACCTTTTCACCTTTTAAAACTACCTCTGCAACTTTCAATTTTGACATTTGACGTGTTTGGATGGATTAGGGAAAAACTTTGTTTCAAAAACACCTCAAATCTACAAATTAATCCCTAAAACCACTTGCATTGATCCTTACAGGCACAAAGAACATGAATTCATCAAAAATTTGATTTAAAATGATGAAAACTTCACATGTCCAAGCTTCTTGGAGTAAAAATGGTGGTCAAAAATAAAAATGTACAGTTAACCTTGATCTACTCTTTCTCCTTCAATTTGGGCCCTCCATGTGTCAAAATATGATTCGGAATGAAATCGGTCTCACTTTTTGAGTTTTTAACATTTTTAAAAAAATTTAAAAAAATTGATTTTTTTCTTCGCCCCTCCACCCTTGAATTCTGGTGATGACATGTGGCACATGGTGGGTCCCATTGGGATCGCGCTTCAATTTTGCACATTTTTATGTTTTTTGGAAATTTGGAAAAATTTCACTTTTTGCCCCACAGGCCCGCACCTCCGCCTTTGCCCTTAACATGTGCCATGCTCTCTATTGCTAAAAAACCATGGGCTTATTTCATGTTTAGACCCCTTTTTGCGCCAAGGTAAAATATTCAATTTTTCTTCTAAGAGCCCACGCCTCTGATTTTTTCCCTCCTCGTGTCTCCTTCTGATTTGTCGCAAAGCCATGCCTCGAATCTTCCATTCTAAGTATTTTTGCCAAAATGGAAAATATTCCCTTTTGCCTCTGCCAGCCCACCAACAAGCTCTGCCTTCGCCACATGTCCATCACTGATTGGAGCAGAGATGCATCCCATTTTTAATCTTTAGAAAACAAAGCTAAAAAATCATTAAGTTTTCCATCGGCCCGCTCCTCTCTTGACTTTCAAAATTGGCCATGTGTCATCCTCTGATTGGAGTAGGGCTTAAACTGATTTTGAAAATTTAAGAAAATAGAGCTAAAAAAACTCCAAGTACCCCATTGGCCTGCTCCTCCCTTTTTTATTTTTAGGACACGTGTCCACTCCCAATTGGCTGTGGGGTTTCGGGCCATTTTGTGACTTTAAAATTTTTGCAAAATAAATTCTAAAAACTCAAAGGAAATCCAACCACACACCATCCCTCAGCCAATCAAAACATGCCATGTAGGCAAAATTTGAAAAAGAAGAGCCCTGGGCCTGAAAATGCCCCATTAACAAAAAAGGCAAAAAAAAATAATAAGTTATAACACTTCCCCACTTCTACTCGGCTAATTAGATGCTACCACATAACCTACGAGTTCTCAGCAATAATTTAATAGCTAAAATACACCCGTTTGACCATAAAAGATAGAGTTTTTCCCGTTGTGCCCAGAATCCAATTTTTTCTCCAAGGATGGACTTTGTTTCGAATTGTAACCAGATAAAACATGATTCTAAGAATTTTCTCGACATTGGGATTGGATTTTTGAATACATAGAAGTATGAATCAATCAATTTTTCCTTTTTCATGATCGGGCAAAAGTGAAGAAACAAAATAGCCCACCGATTTGGAAAAAGTAGGGCATAGAACATGAAAAACTTGGGTGTTTCTTCACAAATGAGGCATGGAAAATGATTTTCAAATGGCCTAGGGCATGAAAACGAAAAAAACAACTTCAATTCACCCATTAAAACTATAGAAAACATTTCAGGAAGTGCAGAGTTAAAGGAAAATTAGGGAAAAATAATAGAGGATCAAAGTGGACACCAATATAGGCTTCTTCTCCAGGATTTGCACTCTCAATAAGTGCCACAAGAACAATAAGTAGACCAAGTGCCGAAATAATCCATTGGGCAAAGGAGTCATCAACCAAAGCCACCAAAAACTAGCTGAGAACCTGACAAAAATGGCTGCTACACACAAGGACAAACCACAAATTGAAAAAACACCAAAAAACAAAGCAAAAAGCCAAACACTATACACTTTACAAGTGGTGCATACCTCAAATTTTGGGGATTAATCCAAGAAATGATTTAGATGCCTTCCATTAACAGGAAGTTCAAGAAATTCCCCATCTAAATCTTTGAGAATAAAGGTATTCTCACCGATTTGGATATCAATGGAGTAAGGGCCCATCCATAATGCATCAAATTTTCCATGTTTTGCCTTATCATCATTTATGTTGTCCCATAATAAAACCAGATCTCCAATATTGAAGGCCCTAGGAGTGACCTTCTTGTCAAACAATATTTAAAACTTCTCTCTAAATCTGACATGCCTCTGGTGGAATGCTCTGCTCTCTTCATCTAGCTCCATAATCTGATTAATCCTTGCTTCATATGGACTAACCTCTTGATATTCAAGCTTTTGAACAAATTGAAATGAAGATAATTTCATATGTAAGGGTAACAGAGCTTGAGTTCCATACACTAACTCAAATGGGCTCTTACCAGAAGCTCTCTTGGCAGTGATCCTATCAGCCCAAACTGTAAATTACAGTTGTTCACCCCCATTTTCTCTTATTCATCTCCAAGGTCCTCCGAATGATCTTTAACAAATTCTTATTGCTGGACTCAGCTTGTCCATTCCCTTGGGGGTTATAGTTTGAAGAATAAGTCAGATTGGTTCCATACTCCTTGCACATTGCCATTAAAGGTTTAGCTCTGAAACACATGGCATTATCAACCACAATCTTGGCTGGCACACCAAATCTGCATATGATATTATTCAGTAAGAAGTCCATAACAAATTTTTGTGTCACTTTCTTGGTGGGGATTACCTCTACCCACTTGGTGAAGTAATATGTAGCTACAAGGACCCATTTATGTCCAGCACTAGAAGGGTCTGAAATCTCACAAATGAAGTCCATCCTTCACTACTTGAAAGGAGCTTCAATCGATACAGGATACAAATGAAGGGAGCCTAAAGCTTTCATTCTTCTAGAGAAATACTAGTAGCTTTAACATTTTCTAATTAGCATGGTTGCATCTTGTAAGATAGTACGCCACCTATAACCAGGTCTCAAAACTTTATGTGATGTAACTCTTCCAGTAAAGTGTCCTCCACAAACTTCCCCATGGAAATCAGTAATTAATTTGGGAGCTTCATCTTTAGTTACACACTTCAAGAGGACACCTTCATGGTTCTTCCAAGCTAGCCCAAAGTCAGTGATAATGTATTTTTAAGAATCCAGCTTAAGCGCTATTTTCTGATTTTTATTTAAATGATCAGGACAACAAAGGTGTCAAAGGAAAAAGATTATATCCTTGTACCACTCAGAAGTTACAAATTTCCCAAGAACATCTACCTTTTCTTCCTCTACCTCATTCACTTCCATAGTCTACAAGTTTCTCTCAGCCATGAGCTTAGCAAGACCCAAACCTCTTACCAGCTTTGTGGTTTGGATGTACATATCATACACTTGCACTTTGTTCACCCATCTACATCTTTTACTTGAGATTTCCATCTTTGATAATATTTCTTTTACCATGGTGTGGGGAACATAAGCAACAACTTTTGAAATTAAAATATAAGGCCTGAAAACATTTGTTTCTTTCACCAAGGCAAATGCTTATTTTTCCATGATTGTATATTTTAACTCAGCAGCTTGTAAATCCTTGCTAAAGAAGGCAATAGGCCTCTCATCCCCATCTTCATCCTCTTGGAGAAAAATAGATGCAACAATATTTTTAAAAGCAAACGAGAATATTTGGAAAGGATTCCTGTAATTCAGGGCTGCCAAGACAGGTGCATGTTTAAGTGCCTCTTTGATTCCTTTAAAAGCCTAAATAGCAGCTTCCTCCCACTTGATAACTTGATCTTTATTTAACATGCATGTGATAGGAAGAGTCAACTCAGAAAAATTAGACACAAACCTTCTAATGAAATTTATATGCCCAAAGAAAGATTGTATGCCCTTCTTCGTTCTTGGAATTGGCACCCTGTTGATTGCTTCTACTCTCTTCGGATCAATCATGACACTAGCCTTTGAAACAATATGACCAAGCATCTTGGCCTTTTGCACCCCAAAGTGACACTTCTTTGGATTGAGAGAGATTCCAAATTCTCTACATCTGATCAACATTCTTTCCAAATGCTTCAAATGATCTTTTCTACTCCTTGAAAATACAGTCACATCATCTTGATAAACTACAATGAAGTAATTTATATAACCAACAAAAGCAACATCCATTTCTCTTTGAAAGGTATCTCTAGCATTCATAAGACCAAAAGGCATTCTCACATAAACATATGTTCCCCAAGGAGTGGTAAAGGTAGTTTTAAATCTTTCAGACTCCTTGACAACAACCTGATTGTAGCCAGAGAAACCATCCAAGGTTGACAACAATTCAGATCCAGTAACTAACTGCAACATGTTCTCCATATTTGGCAAAGGATAATTTTCTTTCAATGAAGCTCTATTCAAATTTCTGAAATCTACACAAATTCCGATATCTCTATTCTTCTTCCTAACTGGCACAAGGTTTGCAACCCAAGACGAATACATTGTGGGCTGAATAATCCCTCCCTCCTTCAGTTTCTTCAATTCATCTTAAATTTTCATGGAGAGGAGTGTATTAATTTTCCTTTGCTTCTATATGAATGGTTTTTCATTTCTTTCAAGAGGGATCTCATGCTGAAATAAGTCTTCTCTATATGATTTCATCTCTGAATATGACCAAACAAGGTAGTCTTGATATTGTTTCAACAATTGAAGATAGGACTATTTTTATTCCTTGTTTAAACTGCTGCTTAGCCAAACTTTTCTTAGTTTTTCCTTTTTTCCCAAGTCATGCTCTTCCATATCCCTTGAGGTATACATGTCTCTATTGATGATGCAATCAACATTGTTGAAATTTGACTCAAGAACAACAAGACCTCTAAGAATGGTTTTAGTTTTCAATTGGATAATATATTTTCCAAACAAAGTCTCTCTTCCTTCAGTCATACAAACCATTGGTTCCTAGTCATGCTAATCTACAAACTCACCTTGATTTCGTAAGAACCTTTGCGCTTGAGCATCATCATCAGACACTTGCCAATGCTTGATGTTGTCAGGGATAGCTGACCTAGTTAACACTTCAACATTGTACTCACAATATGGTGAAATAGTGTAATCTTGAGATATTGACCCCATCACTACCAACTTTTTAGCATAAGCATTCAAACTTTTGTCATGGTGCACAATATTGAAGGAATTAAACATCTCAGTTAGATCCCAAACTGCATGCTTATACTACTTCATCCACTGATTTTTTTTAGCATACAATTCTCTTATCTGTTTGAAAACTAGCTCTGAATATCCCTTTGCAATGATGTCCTTAACACCATACTTCCATGTAATTATCAGACCCAACAAAAATGCTTCATACTAAGCAATGTTGTTAGTACATTCAAAATTAAGCTTGAAGGAAAAAACAAATTCTTCCAAGCTAGGAGAAATCATAATTACACTAGCACCATTTCCAAATTTGGAGCAAACTCCATCAAATAGCAAGGTCCAAGGATAACATACCTTTTCAAGGAACTTTGAATGATCCATCTTGTGTTCTTTACCATCAGCAAAACTAATAAAATTATAAGCATTAACATCAGCAAATAATACTTCATAAGAAGCATTGTTAGGATCCTCAATTAGATGAGACATTTTCTTTTCTCCATAGAGCTTGACATGGTTGCACTCAATGGGAATGGTGGAAAAATACATATCCATTTGGACACTCCCTCCAACACTTGTATCCCACTTTTTTGATAATAACATACCCCATTTGGTAGGGCAATTAACAATCACAACATCCAGTTTTAAATTCCTCCCAAGATAAGATGGAAGCTACAAACCCTTCACACAACCAAAAACCTACACTTCTCTTAAGTCCATGGTAGTAAATTTTCCATAGGCTGTTCTCACTTTGATATATGACTCATTCATGACTTTAAGAGGCATGACATTACATAATGCACAAGAATCAAACATACAATTGTGAAGTAGCCTATCTTTTATGATTAAAGTTGTGAAGAATGGATCAACATTCAGTTGGGAATCAACCAAGGATATCCTCAAATATACCTCAGGTGTCTCTCCAAAATCCTCTACTGTTGGTGGTGTTTCAAGGTCAACAATTATTTGAGGATGAATCTCAAGAACATTTACATTTCTTCCTGGATTATTCTTCTCTTCTTTCAACCCCAAGTACTCAAATGCTCTCTTCTTATGCTCATGAACTCTAAGAAACTCAATGATTGGAACACTCACTTTCATTTGGCTCAATACTTGGGCTATGTCATAGGGAACATTGTTTGGAAAAACAACATTAGAAGGGAGACAAGAAGATTCATTTGATGGTAAGGGTATTCTTGGTAGCTTAGGCATGAGGAGGACTAAATTTTTGCTTAGGACAACAAGGCTTTTGGCAAGTGTTTCTCTCCTAGGATCTTCTTTTTGAATGCTTGTGAGCAAGGGTGTTTTAGGTTTGGCTTGAGGCCCAACTCCCTTAACAACGTTGCTTCTAGAGTTATAATCTGTCTCTTGAGCTATAACAACATTCATCAACAATTGTTTATCTTCCTTCAAAGGAATACCACCATCATACTTCTTAATCATCAAAGATCTTAAGCATTCAAAGTCATTTTTAGAAATTTCAAAAGCCTGCACTATGTATCAACTTCAAGAGTATGAGGGAAAAGAAAGACTTGTACCCATTTGATGAAATCCCAAAAAATTGTAGTTATCCTTACACTTATCACTTCAGTAGGTGTTTCTCCTCCTTGTGAGCTTGAAGAACAACCCACCATGAAAATATCATCATCAGTACCATCATCATTATTAGCTTCACCCTCTTCCTGGTCCACTTCACATGGAGGATGGGATAAAAAACACCTATCACACCAATCAATATCAACAACTTGTTCAACAACAACAACCCTAGAAATTAAGGGATCATGTAACACTCTTCCTTCACGTGCTTGAGGATGTCTATTTATAGAATCCATTAGTCATTTTCCTCTATCATCCACCCTTTAATCACCTCTAGGATGATTGGCAAATATGTCATCGTTTTGTCGTCTTGGCTGACCTTGTGAAGTCTGACCAATTCCTTTCTCAGCTCTTGCAAACTTATATGAGATTTCTTTGACATCCCCTACCAAATATTTCACAACCTCTTCTTAGTCAGCACCCTTGCTAGCTTGAGGCTTTTCAGGGGTTTATCAACTTTACACCATTTCTCTTGAGAGGTTTTCCAATTGATTTGATATTGTTTTCAATTTGAAGTGCCATGGTGAAGGACTACCTTAAATTGGTAGGGTTCTTGTCTCTTAAGTAATAGGTTGCCTTTTTATCAAATGCATCTGCATATTTGATTAAACAAGATTCATCACACAACCTAAATTAACATGTATCCTTCTCTAAAGTTTTGTTAAACCTTATGTTAAATTCATGGACTGATTCATTGGGTTTATTCTTGATATTCTCAAACTCAAACAAGAGAAATTTTAGGATCAATCTTGTCACCATATTGCAACCTAAATGCATTCTTCATCTCAGTCCAAGAATCAATTGAATTATCAGGTAGAGCCTTGTACCAATCCCTAGCATCCTCTTCTAGTGTATGAATGAACAATTTAATATACACACCTTCAAACTCATAATATTCCATTCATGTTAACAAAAAGTTTTAGATGTTGATCACCAGTTATTGCATTATTACCTTGGAATTTTGCCAATCTATTTCTGACATCTTGTGGGACAACATTTGGGTAACCATCCATTCCTCTAAAGTCTATAGGACCAAATGTATTAACAACAAATGGAGGTCTAGGCTGAGCCATATTATTTGGTGGAGGTTATCTTGGGGGTGATACAAGTTGATGAGGAGTGCAAGGTGTTTGGGGTTTAAGAATGTGATTCACAAGACTGGTATTCTCTATGTGCTAATTTTCTTGGAAAGTTTTACTAGGATTGAAACACACAGGTGTAGATTGAAGAAGGAACTTGTCAGGTATAACAAAAGGACCTTCACTAGTTGAAGTAAACAAGTTTATGAGAGGATTTCTTGAATTAGAATCATTGGATGAAGAGTGATAATCCTCTTCCAAAGGTTTATCTCTATCACCAATGGATATATCTCTTCCTGATGTCTGACCTTTAATAACCTTCTAAACTATTCTCCCTTCCAACTCAGAGTTTCTTGAATCTATAAACAAATTCTTAGCAGAGTCTCTAAGGAAGAGAGATTCTTCTTCCTTCAATTTTTGTAGAGATTAGCAACACCAAAGTAAATGACAAAAAGGTTAAGACACTAGTACTTATCAAGATCAGAACAACATGGAGTTGTCACTAAGAAATTTCACCCTAGTTGTGTAAATGCACTAAAATACTCTGCCAAATATCTACCCGCACTAAAAACCTTATCAAACTTTATATATCAGACATTCCCTTTCTTTGAATTTATCAATCACAAATGCAAATGATGTGCAAAAAACTGGTGGGAACTGAAAAAATTGCAGGAAGAACCTATATCCTCACTCAATCCTTACAAATTTGATTATAACATGATACTCAGATTTGTAAATGCATATAAATCACACAAGAAGTATTACCAGGGATCTGAAATATGGAAATATTGAATAATGTTCCCAACAACGACACCATTTAGGTGTTGTTGATGGGCTAAATAGACATGAATTGGCCAAAGTAAATCAGCAAATCAATCTCAACAGTGTAAATTATTTTCCAGAAATTCAAAACAAGTCCCTGGAAACTATGCCAAAAAAGTGTTGGCACCCTGATTTAATCTCCTTCACAACTTGAGCAGCATCATCGGATTTTACAAGACACTTAAAGGTAGATAAATGATTTATATATCATTTTGTAGCTAGGGAAGCAATTTATCTTACTTGTTAGCACTCAGGCTTTGAAGAAGTGGGTAGCACCTTGAAAGGATTTTGATCTAAGCCTCACTATTTTGGGTTGTGCCTTTCAACAAAGGTAACGAGAACCTATATTGGCAGCCTTTGTTTTGTGAAGGAGCTGGAGATATCCTCTATACTATGCATATTGTATGGAGATGGCCTTGGGAAAACATAAACAATTTTCCATTATTCAAACTCAACCAGAGTTGTCACTACTAAATGACTGGAAATGATTTCAAGAGAAGGCTGAGGCTTCTATAGACATGGTATGATCGTGATTTGGTTTTGTGCATTTTTGTAAATAGATTATGTTCTTTTGTTGACACATAATGCAATGCAGGGGTAGTATGTGGTAGGATTAGTTATTGTGAATGAAATTACTTGGTGGGAGATTTTAGACAATACTACCCAGAATTTTCCAAATTCTTTGAGGACCTTTGCAATAAATTTTGTAATACCGACACAGTAAAATGCTTCAAAAAGGTTGAGAGATACTCCTTAAACCAGGATATGTACACCAAATGGAGGCCTAGATCTGCACTCTTCCACACAATCATTGATAACCTACCACAAAATCCTGAACCCAGATGTAACCAAACAAAGCATCCAAAAACCTCTTTTTTATCATGACCTACAGGTGTACCCAAAGGTTTACAACAATCTTAGAATTCGAGGAAGGTAAAGTGATTTTAAATCTATTTATCTCTTTAATAGATGAAAGTATCTTCTGAATGTGAGACTGCAGATGCCACTAAACTATCAACAAGAAATGAGACCATGTATGATCAAAAGATTTTTCAAACACAACACTGTGACAGGAGCTAAAAACACAAATTAAAAACATTCTAGAACATAAGTGCATACAAATTTTGCCAAGAGAGAACACAAAATAATCCAGAATGACCAAATTTATCAGTAGGGGAATGTTATGAGAAACAATCTCAAAGATTTTTGATGGATTTACAACTGAAAAAGACTCAAGATGATACAAATCTGATGAAAAATGGAATTAGAAATGGTTCTCAGGTGGTTTCTCATAGAATGAGTTTCTTCCTAGATTTTCCTGTAAATTTCTAAGTTTCTCCAACCATTTACATTTCTCCAAAATGCATTATATATCTCTTGCCACATTGGATCCTTCTTTCCCAAGCAAAGCATATGCCAAGGGATCACGTTTGTTACAACAATTTCTCATGATTCACTAAAAATGACATTTGAAAAATTTGCAATGAGAATTTCCAGGTGTTTTAAAAATACTGATTCATTACAAATATTCAGATCATTATCCTTCCTGGAGGCACATTGTTCATCATCAAGGCATGCAAATGCCTTTCCTCTCATCATTTCACCTTTTCAACTTTTAAAACTACCTCTATAACTTTCAATTTTGACATTTCATGTGTTTGGACAGATTAGGGAAAAACTTTGTTAAAAAAACACCTCAAATCTAAAAATTAATCCCTAAAACCAGATGCATTGATCCTTGTAGGCACAAAGGACATGAATTCATCAAAAATTTGATTAAAAATGATGAAAAATTCACATCTCCAAGCTTCCTGGAGGAAAAATGGCAGCCAAAAATGAAAATGTGCAGTTACCCTTGATCTGCTCTTTCTCCTTCAATCTGGGCCCTCCACATGTCAAAATATGATTGGGAATGAAATCAGTCTCACTTTTGGACTTTTTAACATTTTTGGAAAAACGGAAAAATTTGACTTTTTTCTCCATCCCTCCACCCTTCAATTTTGGTGATGCCAATTGGCACATGGTGGGTCCTATTGGGATCACGCTTCAATTCTGTGTGTTTTGATCTTTTTCAAAAATTTGGAAAAAAATTCACTTTTATCCCTATGGGCCCGCACCTCCACCTTTTCCCTTGACACGTGTCATGATCTCTATTGCTAAAAAACCATGGGCTTATTTCATGTTTTGACCCCATTTTTTTCCAAGGGAAAATTTTCAATTTTTCTTCCGCGGGCCCGTGCCTCCAATTTTTTCCCTCCACATGGCTCCTTTTGATTTTTCATGGAGCCACGCCTCGAATCTTTCATTCTAAGTCTTTTTTGCAAAAGGAAAAAAATTCCCTTCTGCTTCCGCTGGTTTGCCGACCTGCTCTGCCTTCATCACATGTCCATCGCTGATTGGGGCAGAGATGCGTCCCATTTTTTAACTTTAGAAAACAAAGCTAAAAAATCATTAAGTTTTTCATCGAACCGCTCCTCCTTTGACTTTCAAAACTGGCCACATGTCTTCCTCTGATTGGAGCAGTGTTGATACTGATTTTTAAACTTTAGGAAAATAGAGCTAAAAAACTCTAAGTCCCCAATCAGCCTGCTCCTCCCTTTTTAAGTTTTAGGACACATGTTCACTCCCGATTAGTTGCGGGGTTTCGGGCCATTTTGTGACTTTAAATTTTTGAAAAATTAAGTCTAAAAACTCAAAGGAAATCTGACCACCCACCATCTCTCAGCCAAACTAAACACGTCACGTAGGCAAAATTGGAAAAAGCGGAGCCCTACACTAGAAAATGCCCCATTCACCAAAAAGGCAAAAAAATGATAAGTTGTAACACTTCCCCACTTCTCCTAGACTAATTAGATGCTGCCACATACCCTCCAACTTCTCAGCAGTAATTTGACATCTAAAATACACCCGTTTGACTTAAAAAACACAGAGTTTTTCTAGTTGTGCCAAGAATCCAATTTTTTCTCCAACGATGGACATTTTTTTGAATTGTAACCAGATAAAACATGATTCTGAGCATTTCTCGACCTTGGGATTGGATTTTGGAATACGTACAAGTATGAATCGATCAATTTTTCCTTTTCAAGATCAGGTGAAAGGGAAGAATCAGCATAGCTTGCAGATTTGGAAAAGAGTAGGGGGCGTAGAACATTGCAAACGCTAGTGTTTCTACACAAATGAGGCATGGAAAATGATTTTTCAATGGCCTAGGGCATGGAAACAAAAAAAAACACTTCGATTTCACCCATTAAAACTGTAGAAAATGTTTTAAGAAGTGGCGGAGTGAAAGGAAAATGAGGGCAAAAATAAATAGAGAATAAAAATGGACACCAACAGATTCACAGTAGCTTCCATATATCATATATGATTTTTCCCTAAAAAAATTCCACTTGCTCTGTATCGTGTATTATTCATCAAAAAAATTATTGACTGCATTGTAATATCTCAAACATATTGCACCTCTCCCCTATAACTTCATATAATTAATTTGGTCTCAATTTAAATCCTTTGAAGAAGCAGGAATATAGCTCATTTCCATTAAAAAGGAAATTAATCTCAGTCAAATGATAGGACTTTCACTAGAAACAGGCCAACTTTTGAGTCAATAAATTGCCATCAAGGAAACATTTCTCGTTAAACCACTATAATAAGGTTTTTCCATTATTCCAATCCAAAGAAGTTTCTATTTCTTATCCAATATCATGGAGAAGATTGATTTTTTTTGGTAAAAGGTGGGTTGAAAGGACAGTTCCCTATTAAAAAGTGGCCTAAATGGCATCAAACCATAGATTAAAGAAAGTATCTAGGCCCCAAAACATAAGATTCCAAGTCTCCATACAACATTAACAATTACCACTCAACTATTTCCCCACGTAGGATGTGAAGAAGTCCAGAATAGTACCCATTCACCTTTTGTATTTTTCTTGTTCCTTCTTTGCCATTTATTTCCCAGTATCGGGCTGGAAAAATTTCTCAGATCTTTTAGGTTTCCTCGGACTTCCTATTATCAGGAAAAGAACTCCTTACCTGAATCCAATTTTTCAATATTGTGCCCCTCATTTCAAAACTCCAACTATCTCACATTCTCCTGTTACGACTCATTACACAAATTATACATATTAGGAACATACTGTCTAACATTACAATTATAGAATTGGGCAATTGTCAACTAGTGACATAGACGATCTCACAACACAGTGACGACGGCACCGGACAAATAATTTCAATTTACAAACGAATTTTTTCATGCAACACATAATAACACCTACATATCTAGAGTAACATACCCTCCAATAATCTGTGATTCAACTAACATTCTTTTCAATTCATCCACAACAACAGAATAAGTGGCACATAACACTTGAACTCCTGATTGAATCAACCAAAAAGAACAAATACCCTCTCCATAAGCACACCGAACAGAACACATCGGCCCTTAAGAGTGATATACGCACGATGCGTTCATACTCCACAATTACAATGTTTTCTTCACATACTAAAATATATGACTTTACTCTTTTACTCTTCCAATCTCCCCCACCATCATGTCAAAACATCAAAACTCCAATTTGTCGCCAAGGCTTGACAACATGAACCTCCACTCGGATACCAAACCAAATGTACTCCCCCACATTTTAAACACATATATACAAACAGTAAAATGATACCAGAATTTTTTTTTTCTTGACTCACATTGTAGTTCACACAACACTAGGGGATCACTTATGCCTCATGCACAAGACCGGAATCTTCTTCAATGACACTAAAACCTCCCATAGATACTATGAAAAACACGTGACGCATATCAAGGACAATTTTTTTTTTTTGACAAGACACCACATAAATGATTTACTACATTGTGAATCCTGTATGTGGGGACCTCCTTGACAAAAAGTTTATTGTTTGCATATTTATTTCATTAATTTTTCGTTCTTGACCTTATTTTCTTATAAATTACTTATCAATTTTTTATAACTATGCTTTGTTATTCGTACTTTATTTTTCATTGCCCTTGGAGTAATCCCATCTAATTTTCCTATTTCCCTCATCACAACGCAAATGTTTAAACCTGGTTGTTGGAATGAATCTATTGGCATACATGAATCATTTCTATTTTTTCCAAGGATACACTTCTACTCAATGTCGAACGTTGTGATTTTTTCCATTTTAGTTTGGTTGTCACAAGGAGTTTCTCATGACTCAATGAATTTTATTGATTTAAGAGTAGGTAGATTACGATCTTTCATATAAGCATTCAAGTTATAAGGTCATTCTATTTTGTTTTATATTATGACAACTAACCACCATGTAGCCTCCTCTCTTCACTTAGTTTGCTTAGTCCATCATGGTACTGATGAGCATGATTTCACCACACTCTCCATCCCATGTTTTGGGTTCCTTGAAATTAATTATTATGTATGTTATGATGAGACTTAATTAACAACTTTAAACCTATTACTATAGTCACAACTAGAATCGATGAACACCTTAGCTCTCCGCTCCAATCCTCATGTAACTCTAGGTAATTTGAAACTTTTTTGAAGCTGGATCTCTTGTTTGACTAATAGGATTTAAGAGGACTCACACTCAATATTATCTTGTGTGTTAACTAAAACCTTAGATCCACTTGAATATTTTTATTCATTTAAAATGGTTTCATTTCAATTTTGATGTAATTAATTTTTTTTAAATTGTATAACCCTTCATTATAGGACTATTTGTATACGCATGAATACTACTAGTTGTTCCTCCCTAGCGGTTCATTCAAGAACAAGATTAAATGATTTCACACCCTACATTCAATGCACAAATAAGAGAATGGAGATAACAAGAGGGATAGTGTCTTCATTAAAAAGGTTAATATCACACTTAAGTCTACATGAAGTGGATTCCATCCCCCCCCCCCCCACAAGATGGTATAAACGGTATAAGATAGATACTCACCTTTCTTGACACTTCATCTTATAGTTACACTTTTCATCACAACTAATCATAACTAAAATGTGGTTAATTTCACATTTACTCTTAGTATGCATCATAGAAATGAAACGATAATAGAAATTGGGGTATCGAAAATCATTTATGATACCATCTCATACAATTGAATTCCAAGTTGTTAGCGATATTTTACCACCTAACTCTTCAATTACATGTGGTGCCTGACCAAGAGATCTTTCACATTATGTTGGGATTTTTTACCCATAGAGTCCACCCTAATCAATCAACATTATCCTTATGGCAAAACATTACAACTATCATATTATGAGGGACCCCCACATTCTCGTAGTTAATATGTGAGGCATGTCCATTCCTACCTATCGGTCAGCTATGATGCCGCTAAGAAATATAATATAGAAGATACTAAAAAAACTTGGGCAATTTTTGATTACCGGCAAACAGAGGGTGTTATAAGTGTGAGGACTTACGCCGTCAATTCCAAGTGTTTTGGTTTCCTATCTTACAGGGATACACATTATAATAGTTTGCAGCATATACTAGTGGTTGACTGTTTTGGCGTAGATTTATATATTTACTGTTCAAGGTAGGAAAAAATACAAAAAACCATTATTTAATCACAATTTCACTTGGAAATGCACCAAGGATATTAATTAACTTTCATTTAAAATATACATCTAACCCCCACCCCTTTTTAATATAGAGTGACTATAATTCTCAATGTCCAGCACAATACTTTTCACTCAATATGATAAAACAAAGTATATAACTTCATAATTTGAAGAATCGTATTTATCATGTTCATAAAATTTATTGTACTCTTCCATTCAAAATGTTACATATGGCAAAGGGTCCTTTTTCATTTCTATACAAGAGTAATTCAATTCTGAATTCAAAATCATATTTCATTCGACCTGTTCAATAAAAAAATAAATTCAATTTTTATACGTGTTTGTTTGTCATGTTTCGGCTAAGTCCATACCTACATTTGTTAGCATCCGTTAGTTTCATACGCACTGTGCATGAGAGGTACGCAATATTTATAACAACATGTTATACTTAGTATTTTGATGTTATCAATAAAATACAACACCCTGAACATCTATTAGATTTGAGAGGGGAATTCGTTGTAATTTTGTAACATGGATTGCCTCTCAATTTGTGGGACTTGAAGGCTTGATATAATCCTCTATAGAAAGTTGGTTCTTGTCTTTAAACACTTTAGCAAAATCTACTCTAACTCTAACTGCAGATATACACTAATTAATCTTAATCTAACTTTACAAGGACCAGGGAGAGAGAGAATGCATGAAACAAAAACTACAACTAAAGTGGTGATACACCAAAAAGGATGGGTGTTGATCACAATGTCCACTGCCTCCAAGTGGAAGGGGTGATCACTGGAGTGGATGGAAAAGATGCCTCAAGACAATATAAAGTTCAACCAGAACCCCACTTCAACCCATTAGAACCAACTTCCCAAAACCTCAATAGAAGTAGAGATTATGTACTTTCCATGTATGGTGGGAGGCAAGAATAGATAATAAAATAGAAAAGGTTGGACAAAATG